>APFE031384446.1:182764-226781 GCA_000404065.3 Pinus taeda | reverse complement strand
CATAATGGGGGTTGGCAGCCATCATTTTTTGTATCTCCCTCTTCCTCCCAATTTCAGTCTGTATGTCTTTTTGCCTAGACTTATCTTCTTTAAATTTCTCAATGCTGACCAACAAATTCTTCCTAATCTCCCCAATTTCTGGTGAGGTACATGGGGTAATTTGGCCTCTATCCCTGCCAAGTGTTGTTTCAACCTATTAATGCCCCCAGGACCTTCCTTAATTTTCCTATGGCAAAATTTGCATTGCATTTGACTATCAACCATTTCAACATATGCCCAAGTAGGATCTCTCGCTCTAGGTGCAATTTTTTGACTAGGAAATGAAAGCAAACAATCTGAAAATGAAAAGAAAAAAAAAAAACATTGATTCAATGTTCATTTCTTTGACAAAAAACACTCTCTAGGCTTTCTAGATATGCCCCTAAAATTTAATAAGCAAAAACAGATTTATAAAGGTGAAAAAAAATACCTCCAGGCACAAATTTCCTCCTTAAGCTTGCTCCAAGAATCAGCTCCTCAATGTTGCTCCAAATGGCTACCCAAGAAGCTCCTCACTCCAGCTACAATGCTCCCCCAAGACTCCTCACTGCTGCTCCAAAAACAAGCTCAAGAACTGCTCACTAACTCTCAAAGAAGTTCTCACTCAAATGCATGAGATTGTTGTGAGATAATGAGAGCATTTGAGTGTGTTAAATAGGGTTTGGGAGGGGGAAATGGACCCCAAATAACATTTAGCTAATTCATAAAACACCTTGAAGTCCAATCCAATCAGCAAACACCAAAAAATTTCATTAAAATAATGATAAATCGTTGTTTTAGCTGGGTTATGGGCCGCTTTTTGTGACTCGGCCGAGTCAGTACGGAAACGGCCGAGTTGGCCGAGTCAGCCACCGAGCCGTTTCTTGTGCCGAGTCATTGAGGAGGGCAATGGAACGGATCAACTCGGTCGTTTCGGTATCGAAACGGCCGTTTTTTAAAACTATGCTTCTAAATACTTGGCACATGGCACTTCTTAAGACTTCTTCATTAGTGACTTGACATATTAATTCATGACATTCTTATCAAACAAGAATTACGACATCATCATATGGAACCATGCATCTATTGTCTTCAACCGTATCATCTCATTCTAGGGTTTCATGATATTCATTAGGCATATCAAGAATATTTGCCATCTCAGCCAATGCCATATTGACATCAATGACAACATTGATTAACATTCTTTTCAAAAATTGGTGTTAAGTGTCCTCAGCATTTAGAGTCGAGCATTTTGAGGGGCATGGCTGCAAACGCGAGGACTTGAGCTTTAACACTAAGAAAGCAAGATGTCTCAAGGTTGGACTAAGTCTATGCATGAGAAGGATGAGAACCATTGAGTGCAAGAGGACCAACCAATGCAAGATAATGGAAACGCCAATGGGTGAAAAACATCATTTTATGAATTGGACTATCGTTGGAAAGGTCCAAATCAAACATAAAACATTAGGAATGTTAAATGGGAAAAATGTCCGCAAAGAAGACAAGATCAATGAGAAAATGTTTTGTACGAGGACAATCATCCCTTCCAACAGTTGATTAAATAAGGGACAAGACACTCATTGTGAAACTTTCTAAATCTAACAAACTAGAAATCCTACTGCAGTAAACTAATTTGCATTACCTAATTGTGTTTTTCATTGTAACAAGTTATTTTCAGAATTATTTAGAAAATATTAATGCAAATAAACTACAACCTACACCAATATATAGATCAAGTACTGAAAAATAAATGAGACAACCACACAAAGGACACACTTATTTTTGGACTAAACGTCCCCGGAAAAACCGAGTGTGGGAAAACCGGTGCAACAGATCTGAGGGTTTTATTATTAAGCAGATTTATAAATACAACTAGGGTGCCAAATCCGGCTCACCCAACAAAGAATAAACTGGGCAGAAGTAACTCTATCCGGAGACAGATATTTTGGCGATCCAGCAACTGGATGATCAAACCCCACAAGTGACTATGTTGTCCCCAATGCTCTGCAGCGATGGCTGCTCCCAGCTCTGCACTAGAATTGCGTCACCTCCTCTAGGAGCTACGTCACCCTCCTAGTGAGCCTTCTCGGCTCATAAATCGATCTGTTGAACTGATGCCCGATCTACCTCACAGATACCCTAGCGCTACCTCAAAGTGACTGTGTAAGCCCTCCAGTCTCTGCATCACCCTCCTAGAGCTGCGTTGTCTCTCCCTGGGGTTGCGCTGCCTATCTGTTATGTATTTTCCTCCTTGGATGAGAGTCCCGCTGCCGAAGTGCCCCTCTCCGCACTACAAGCTTATTTTGAAATTCTCAGCAAACCATGCCCCAAAATTTTGATCTAGCTCAAGTGCTACTCTCACTGTGTGTGTTCTCCAACTGGCCCCAAGCCTTCCTTTATACTTTTCCTGTTGAGAAATCAACTGTCGTGATCTAATCTCTAATCAACAGCTGAGATTAAATTAGACTTGATCCTCGTCACTTAGAAGCTTCTCACCCATATTTTCATTAATACCCATTAATATTTTAAATTTCCTAAGTTTAAACTTAGGAACCCCATTAAAAATATTAATTATTTTACTAAAATACAATTCGGGTGGAATTTTACCAAACGATTTCTGGGTCTTGGAGATCTCATGTGTTCTAACCCCTCCACAAAATTTCGAAGCTAGAGCACATCCGATGCTACCCAAAAATCAACACTCCCTCTTAGCGAGGAATGTGCTCTAGCAATACTTCCCAACAGAAGTATCACACTGATCCACAGCATCAGTCCTCTGCGTTGCTGATGCTAGGTCTGCTACCCTTCATCCACTGCGTTGTTGCAATCTGTACTGCTGCCCATGACACTGCCACTGTCACTATTGCATCTACACTGCAACTCCCTCTCAATATGCTACATCATACTGCCCATAGCACTGCCACTGCTAACTGTCGCACTGCAACTCAGTTGCTGAGAAGGAAGCAACTGAAAAGCCACCCAAAAGTTGACATGTTGGTCAGTATGGATGCCCCTTGACACTGAAGCTACCTTTGTTGCTAATCTGTGTTGACCCTCTGATGCTACTGTGTTGTTGTTGTATATGCTATGTGTCTCCCGCATTGTTGGAACACTCCACTGCACTGCTTCAAATTTTGAGCACTCTAGCTCTACCACTGTTGATCCATCATCCCTCGCACTAACTAACTCTCGTCATTCTGCTATTGTCATTAAGGTCTCCCGTAGCCTAAGTCACTTGACACGGGGATTCGGGATTCATAGGATTCAAGATTCGTGGTGTCGGATTCGGACACGTTGACCCCCCGGAACAGGACACGTAGGATTCATTATATATTATTTTATTAAAAAAAAATTATAATATATATATATATATATATTTAAAATATAATATATATAATATAATATATATATATTATATTAAAAATTAAAAAATATATATTAAAAAATTTTATATTATATATATTGCTCACTGTAAAATTCCCTTTCCTTCAGTTTTCATAAATTTCAACAATTTCTGGATTTGTGTTAAAGTTTGTAGAATGATATAAGCACGATTAAGCAAGAATAGTAATAACTAGAATTCTCGAACTTTCACAATTATGAGAATTACATTTCAGTTGTGGCATGAAATATATATCAGTTTCTATCGTTGATGATGTGAAAACCCGTCCTTCTTCAGCATTCTGAACTCAGCAAAAGGTGGCAAGGATCGACCCGCTTCAGCGCATTGTGTACTTTGATCAAAAGAGTCTTGCTACAACATTAATACACTCAAATCATGATGCCTTCCAGGAATAATAACCTCAAGCTTGAATCTTTGCTGGATTTGTAAGTGATGTGTTTCTTCTTTGACTTGACAGTGAATACGCTTAGCACCAGTCTAAGATTTGGCCCGCAAAGAGTCGTATGGCAATCTATCACAAGAGACGGATTTCATGTTCCTTGCAATCTTTAATTTGGGCACTTCAAATTGTTAATGTGGTCCTCTGCAAATAATAGTCGACCCCTTCACCGTTCTTTTATGGTTGATAGTAAATACTTCACGTCCATGACAGTGTTAATCTTGTCCAACCACTAATATGATCCCGCAGACTTGGCAAATGCCCCGGCTAACCTTATTGCTCACACCAACGCACATATCAATGCTTTTGAACAATGAATTCAGTGTCGTTGTAGACAAATCTTGGGTTTATTTTTTTATTTTTTCTTTTGACAGAAGCTCAAATTGCCTTGCGCCTTTCCCCACATGCATTTCCAATCAAATCCCTTTGTGGTTACGTCAATTAGTGTAAATTTTGTCTCATGACAATGTGCGCTGACCAAAATGAAACTCAACGATATACTCGCCGTCAACAAATTCGGCCCTGTGGCCTCTCGCAACCGCTTTTTCCACAACCGGCTTCAGTGCGCAAAACTTGATTTCTAATTTGCACGACTTTCCTTCATCGTTGCAATAAGGTAGGTTCGATGACACGGCCGCCGCCCAATTCCGCCTGACACGATGTCAAAAATCGTGACACGCTGGTGAATTTTGTGACACACTTGGGATTCGACGAGTCATAATAGGATTCGACGTGTCATGTTTTTTGGACACGATTTTCGAGCGAATCGTGTCCGACACACCGGATTCGGATTCGTGGACCCTATATAACGAATCCGGTTACTTAGCCTGTAGCCGTGTGTGATCCAAGAGTTTGGGCACCTCAAGGATCGTGCCCGCTATGTAGTCCTCCCGACTACAGCTCAATATCATCCCACCTATTCTCTAAAGGTGCATGAGCACTCATGGCGCAATCATCATCGTCCTCTTTGTTAGCTTGCGTTGGAGCAGCCTTTGAGTCAAACTTCTCTTCTTTGCCCTTCTTCTTCTGAGGGCACTGTGTAGCGAAATGACCCATTTCTCCACATCTGAAGCATCTGACTTTGGATATGTCCTTCTTCTTTCGTTTATGCTACCCCTGTTGTCTCGTTGATGCAAGAGCCGCATCCTCGTATTCCTCCTTCTTGATCTAACCCCTTTGCTGCTGCTGACCGCCTTGATCAATCGTATGATTTCTTCCTGTCGAAGAGTTGTCCATATCTCCTCCCAACTGGGAAGAGAAGCTCTACCCAAGATGCTTTGGACAAAGGTTTCCCAATCTTCAATGACTGCATTCAAGACAGTCCTGACCATAAATTCACCATCCGGTGTAGCCCCTACGGAAGTTAGTTGGTCACGAATCCTTTGCAACCTGAGAAGGAAGGGATCGATTTCTTCTCCCTTCTGCATCTGAAACTGTCTCAACTGACTCTCAAGCAACATCTTTCGTTGAACGGAAGTTCCCTCGTACAATGTGGTCAAGGCCTCCCACATTTCCTTTGTTGTGTCTTTCTCAGCAATATGTGGGATCACATGATCCTTTACCCTGTTGATTTCAGGTAGCATCAGATGTGCTCCAGCCATGAAATTTGGTGGAGAGGTTGGGGCACATGAGATCTCCAATACCCAGAAAGGGTTTAGGCAGATTCTAAACAGATTAGGAGATATTAAAATAATTAATATTTTTAATAGAGTCCCTAAGTCTAAACTTGGGGAAAATAAAATATTAATGTATATTAATATGAATATGTGTTAGAATGGTCCAAAAGACATGGACCAAACTAGATCTAATCTTAGCCGTTGATTAGGGACTTAACCTCGGCCGTTGAGATGTCAAAAGGAAAAGTATAAGAGGAGGCTTGAGGGTCACTTGGAGAATACACCAGAGTGATCAGTCATTCTATTCTCTAGAGCGAGGTTTGCTAAGAGAAATAGAATCAATGATCAAGACAACAACTGAGGGGCATTGAGTACAGAGAAGGCAGAGATTGTGTTGGGAGAGCAGTGCAGCAGCCAAGGAGAGTGACGCAGAGCCAGCAAGGGCTCACGCAGGGCCACGTAGAGGCAGCCAAGTGTTGCGCAGAGCACTAGAGAGGCCAACGTGTCTAACGCAGAGGCCTAGAAAGCTGACGCAGGCCAAGAATGGCTAACGCAGGACAGCATGAGACAGAGTGGGGCTGTGACAGTCCAAATTGGGCAGACGTTGGGGTTGCAGAGCAGTTTTGTGTTGAGGAGCTGCCGGAAGGATTTTCCAGGGTTTCAGCCAGGAGATTTCTCTCAAACTGTGAGGTATAGCTACTAAGGAAATCCTTTGTTGGGTAGGCCAGTTTCGGCACCCAAATTGTACTTTGATATTGCTTAATAAGAAAACCCTCAGATAGCTGCATCGGTTTTCCCGCATTGGGTTTTTCCGGGGACATTGGTCCAAAAATAATGGTGTCATGTGGGGTGTTTGTTCTTGTTTCTTTTAGTTACTAATCTGTAATATGTTGAGCATGCACTGGTGTTTATTTTCATTATTTACTTTGTAAATATCTTGTTAAAGAAAAATAACAAGTAGGTAGGAACAAATCAGAAAAAGTGCATGAAGGGTTTCTAAGCTGAGTAAAATTAGAAACTTCAACATGGAATCAGAGCGAGCTTGCAGATCACAGGAGGACTAAAAGACATCAGCCGAGCAGAGCAATAACAGAAAACAATTGCCCCGGGGTGACAGAAGTTGTTTCTAGCAACGCAGAAGCCAAGAAGTGTGACGCAAAGCCAGCCAAAGCCACGTAGAAGAAGTCGGGAGCTGCGCACAGCCTTAGAGAGGCCAGAGTTGCTGATGCAGAGGGCCAGAGGGATGACGCAAGCCCATCTGGGGTGATCCAGAGCCAGCGTGAGGCAGAGAGCGGTTGACGTAGTTCATAGAGAGGCAGTTGTTGGAGTCTAGAAGGCTGCAGAAATATTGCAGAGTGGAGCTGGTGAGGTACTATAGTTAGAATAGTACCTGACAGAGCAGGGCCAGAGGAGTTGTTACCGAGGGTTTCTAGCCGAGGAACCTGGATCAACAGTGTAATTGCACAAGACGATCAGAGTAGGGGGCATCTCGAGAAGCGGCAGAAGGATTTCCAGAAGGGAAATCAAGCCTCAAAGGGAGTCCAGAAGAGAACTTCCAGATGAGAAGTAGAGACACAGAGGAGTCGAACAGAGAACTTCTAGGAGGGAAGTAGAGGAGCGTCATGGCACTACACGTGGTAAGAGACCAGGATAGACTGGACGGAGCATCGAACTTCGCAGTCTGGAAGGGCAGAATCTTATCAGTGCTTTACGGGAATCATGTCAAGAACTTCGCCTTGAAGGTTATAGCTATCCCAGTCGACCCCAATGATAACGACAAGTACGAAGAGGCGATGGCGAGGGCCTGTGGTACCACATATAGCCGAGAAGGAAACAGCAGTTGAGATGTGGGAGGCTCTCAAGAACCTGTACCAGCATACTTCTGTGCAGAGAAGAATGTTGCTCGAGAATCAAATGAGGTCGTATCAGATGAAGAAGGGTCAATCGATTGACACGTTCCTCGGAGGACTCAATAAGATTCGAGACTAGCTGACTGCTATAGGAGCGACACCGGATCAGGAGCTTATGGTGAGGACAACCCTGAATACTATCTCAAAAGATTGAGAAGTGTTTGTCCAGAGTATCCTGGGCAGAGGGACTCTCCCACCTTGGGACGAGATGTGGGCAGCTCTTCGCCAAGAAGAGATCAGACGACAGTCGAAGACAGATAGCAACAGCAAAGGGATCAAGGTCAAGCAAGAGGAGGAGGATGTGGCCCTAGCATCTAAGGGAAAGCAAGAGAAGCGGAAGAAGAAAGATCTCTCCAAGATCAAGTGCTTCCACTGTGGGGAGATGGGTCATTATAAGACCCAGTGCCCAAGGAAGAAGAGTAAGGAAGAGTCTTCTGAGACTAAGGCAGCAGAAGCACAGGCAGAGAAGGATTTTTTGACAAACGATGACTATGCCATGAGTGTACACACACCACTTGAGCAGAAATGGGGAGACATCGCGCTGTAGTCAGGTGGACTACAAGCGATGAGGGGCAGGATCCTCGAGGTACCCAACCTCTTGGATTAGACCTTGCTACGAGAGCCCCGATGAGGAGTAGCAGGACTGGCTAGGTGGATAGAGACGGATGCGGATGGAGCGGCAGCGAGAGCTACAGTGCAGGAGTCCCAAGATAGCACAGAGCTAGCAGGCTGCGATAGTGCAACAGGCACAGGAGTGTTGCACTAGTGCATGAAGGCACAGAGAGGTGTGCAACGATGCGAGATGCAAGGATTTGTTGCAGCAGCGCAGAGGTCAGAAAGAGGGAGCACTTGTCAGCGGCAGAGGGAGCTTCAACATCAATGGTTGTTTCTAGCCCAACAGGGAGGTCAGTTAGGAGATCAGTTACTTACTTCTCAATAACTGAGTTGCAGTGCAGTAGTGGGCAGCACGATGCAACATGATGAGACGAGGTGCAGTGCAGATGCAGCGTTGGAGAAAAGACCGGCAGCAGCACAGATGCAAAGGGAGTTGCAGTGCAGATGCAATGCTGGGAGGAAGGACCAGCAGCAACACGGATGTAGAGGGAGTTGTCGTACAGATGCAGCAGTGGCAATGGCAGAACCATGGGCAGCAGTATAGGAGGCAGCAGTGCAGAGGATGTTGGGCAGGAAGGCCTAGCATCAACACAGGTATCGACACCGGATGATCAGAGTAATACTCAGTGAGGAGTATTGCCAAAGCACAGTCCTCGCTAAGAGGGAGTGTTGATTTGGGGTAGCATCAGATGTGCTCCAGCGACGAAATTTGGTGGAGAGGTTGGGGCACACGAGATCTCCAATACCCAGAAAGGGTTTGGGCAGATTCTAAACAGATCAGGAGATATTAAAATAATTAATATTTTTAATGGAGTAGATTCTAAACAAATCAGGAGATATTAAAATAATTAATATTTTTAATGGAGTCCCTAAGTCTAAACTTAAGGAAAATAAAATATTAATGTGTATTAATATGAATCTGTATTAGAATGATTCAAAAGACATGGATCGAGCCAGATCTAATCTTAGTCGTTGATTAGGGACTTAATCTTGGTCGTTGAGATGTCAATAGGAAAAGTATAAGAGGAGGCTTGAGGGTCACTTGGAGAATACACCAGAGTGATCAATCATTCTATTCTCTAGAGCGGGGTTTGCTAAGAGAGATAGAATCAGTGATCGAGAGAGCAACTGAGGGGCATTGAGCATAGAGAAACAGAGAAAGCAGAGATTGTGTCGGGAGAGCAGTGCAGCAGCCAAGGAGAGTGACGCAGAGCCAACAAGGGCTCACGCAGGGCCACGCAGAGGTAGCCAAGTGTTGCGCGGAGCACCAGAGAGGCCAACGTGTTTGACACAGAGGCCCAGAAAGCTGACGCAAGGCCTCCTGGGGCTGACGCAAGCCAAGAAAGGCTGACGTAGGACCAGTCTGAGACAGAGAGGGGCTGGCGCAGTCCAGATTGGGTAGACGCTGGGGTTGCAAAGCAGTTTTGTGCTAAGGAGTTGCCAGAAGGATTTTCCGGGGTTTCAGCCAGGAGATTTCTCTCAAACTGTGAGGTATAATTGCTAAGGAAATTCTTTGTTGGGTAGGCCAGTTTCGGCACCCAGATTGTACTCTGATATTGCTTAATAAGAAAACCCTTGGATAGTTGCACCGGTTTTCCCACATTAGGTTTTTCCGAGGACATTGGTCCAAAAATAATGGTGTCATGTGGTGTGTTTGTTCTTGTTTCTTTTAGTTGTTGATCTGTAATACGTTAAGCATGCACTAATGTTTATTTTTAGTATTTACTTTGTAAATAACTTGTTAAAGAAAAATAACAAGTAGGTAGGAATAAATCAGAAAAAGTACATGAAGGGTTTCTAAACTAAGTAAAATTAGAAACTTCAACAAACCCCGTCCAAGATCATGCACTTTGATTTTGCATGGGCCTCCTCATACTTCTTAAGAGGATCAGCATCAACCGGAACAGCAATCGTCCCCAAGGCATAATCCTTGATGTGATTTTTATCCAAAACTGTCAGGATCCTGGCCTTCCAGATGATGAAGTTGGATGCTCCATCCAACTTGTCCTGATCCCTTAGTCCGTTAACGGCCATCTTTGCTCAAATGAATGTCGCACTGGCTCTCTTCTCCCTCTTTCGATGTTGCCACAGCAAAACTCAGATCCGGATTTCTTTGGCACTAGAAATCCTCTAAGGAACAAGCTCCCTCCGAATTTCAATTTTCTTCACGGAAATCCTTCTGCCAACCACTATCGAACCACCCCTCTTTGATCTCTCTTTGTTGTTGCTCAGCACTGAATCTAGATTTCTTGGCAAGAAATCTTCTGAAAAATTGATTCCCTCTACTTTGCTTTTGCCCCACTAGGTATTGTTCTGCACCAACAAAATCAGCGCCCCACCAACAACTCCAGCTACGCTGCACATCTAGCCACGACGACTGGAAAAACGAGACTCAACAGTCTCTGCGTTGGCCCAGTAACCACTGCGTTGCCCTCTACAGCAACAGCGTCACCCAAACAGGTTGACGCAGGCTTTGCATGAGCCTTCCTTGGTGACTGTCACCCCTCCTCTACTCTCTTGCCCTGAAACTGCACTATCTCTCGGGACAGTTATCTTCACACATATTTTCCTCTATTCTTTCGCTGATGGCTTCAGTCCTCCTTGATCTGCAATCACTCTGATACCATGTGAAAAATTATGAATCTAACAAACCAGAAATCCTACTGCAGTAAATTGATTTGCATTACCTCCTGTGTTCTTCATTTTAACAAGTTATTTTCAGAATTATTCATAAAATATTAATGCAAATACAATGCAACCTACACCAATATACAGATCAAGTACTAAAAAATAAATGAGACAACCACACAAAGGACACACTTATTTTTGGACTAAACGTCCCCGGAAAAAACCTAGTGTGGGAAAACCAGTGCAGCAGATATGAGGGCTTTATTATTAAGCAGATTTATGAGTACAACTAGGGTGCCAAGTCTTCCTCACCCAACAAAGAATAAACCCGGCAGAAGTACCTCTATCCGAAGACAGATATTTTGGCGGATCCGGCAACTGGATGATCAAACCCACAGGATGACTTTGTTGTCCCCAATTCTATGCAGCGATGGCTACTCCCAGCTCTATGTTGGAACTGCGTCACCTCCTCTAGGAGTTGTGTCACCCTCCCAGTGAGCCTTCCCAACCTAGAAATCGATTTGTTGAAGTGATGCCCGATATGCCTCACAGAAACCCCAGCGCTACCTCAAAGTGACTACGTCAACCCTCTAGCCTCTGCGTCACCCTCTTGGAGTTGCGTTGTCTCTCCCTGGTGCTGTGTTGCCTCTCTTTTATATATTCTTAGCCTTGGACGAAAGTCCCACTACTGAATTGCCCCTCTCTGCACTACAAGCTTATTCCGAAATTCTCAACAAACCACGGCCCAGAATTTCGATCTAGCTCAAGTGTTTCTCTCACTATGTGTGTTCTCCAACTAACCCCAAGCCTTCCTTTATACTTTTCCTGTTGAGAAATCAACAGTCATGATCTAATCTCTAATCAACGGCTAAGATTAAATTAGACTTGATCCTCATCACTTAGAAGCTTCTCACCCATATTTTCATTAATACGCATTAATATTTTAATTTTCCTAAGTTTAGACTTAGGAACCCCATTAAAAATATTAATTATTTTAATAAAATACAATCCGGGTGGAATTTCACCAAACGATTTCTGGGTCTTGGAGATATCATGTGTTCTAGCCCCTCCATAAAATTTTGGAGCTAGAGCACATCCGATGCTACCCAAATTTCAACACTCATCGGTCATCATTTAGAAGACAAGGGTCGTAGAGGACAATGCCAAAAACAAGAAGTGAAGGGTGTGTCCCTTTAGGGTAGAACAAGGCTTAGCAAGTACGCAAAAAAGAATTGGTCATTGAACAAGACTACTAATTGATCTAATCTCCATTTTCATGGTCTATAGATGATGGATAGTGTTGCAAAAGGCTAGAAGTTATTGATATAGCGAGGATGCAAATGATGAAAACATTGTGGAAAATCAACCAAAAGTATCCCCTAAAATTAAAGCCATCAATACAGAAACACAAGCAAGCCACAAGAACAGGAGACATATTAGCAAGGAAGTAGATTTTGTAATGCAATTGCCATGGGAACACTTGGAAACCAATTGTTGAATGTTGAGAGCTTGCAAGAAGGGAAAAAGATCAAGAGAAAGAGCAACAAAGAAGAAGACAGCTAAAGAAACTAGAATGGGAAAGCATATGAAAGTTAAAAGAGTTAAACAAGCTAAGACAAATAGAAGAATTGGAAAAACAGTTAGAAGGGGAACACAAGGAGGCAATAGAGACAACGAAAGTGAGAGAAGACTATGAAAGACAATGAAAAGAGTATAAGTGTAGGGAATTATTTGTGGTGAAGAGAAAAAAACCCCATAGAAACATCGCTCAAGGAGTCCACGCTAACATTACAAATGCTTGTCACTGGATTTAGGCAGAGAGTGCAACTACAGGTACAAGTACTGTGGATATAGCTTAGATGAAGGAAAACATGTGCACTATAGCAGAAGGTTGAGGACTATAAATAAACATGTATACCTAATCACGATGGAAACACTACATGTGAAAAATCGAGAAACCTGATTCCTATTGCAGCAACTAGAAATAATTATCCTAATTGTCAAATTAATTCTTAACAATTTATTTACTGTGTGCTATAGCAAATATTGAATCAATTGTTGGAAATACTGGGAGGGGGGTGAATCAGTATTTCTTTTACAATTGTTATTTTACCAGTTTTTAGATCACGTATAACCAGAACACAAAATGAACAATATAGAATCAATTATTTTATTAATTAGAAATAACGAGGACTTCAATTGTCTTCTTTACAATAAATCAGGTACAATAATGTTTAGGGCTCCAACCCTAAATGAAGACACTGGTCTCCAATCCACCAAGCTCCAATGTGTACTTTGCCAAGCACCGAGTTGGACTTCATGAGGCTCCAACCTTTATAGCTCCAACCCTATCTTCCCCAAGGCTCCAACCTTATCTCTATGAGGCACCAACCTCTAGGGCTCCAACCTGTACTTTGCAAAGCACCGAGTTGGACTTCACAAGGCTCCAACCTTTGGGGCTCCAACCCTATCTTCCCCAAGGCTCCAACCTTGTCTCTACGAGGCACCAACCTCTAGGGCTCCAACCCTATCACTGGTATAGGCTCCAACCTAATCTTCTTGAGGACTCCTATCCTCTAGGGCTCCAACCCTCTACTTTAGATCTTCAATATGGATTCAACGGTTCGTCAAGGCTTCCAATCTCTTCTGCAAAAACCCTGGTAATGCTCTCAATCAATCTTCAACAACCCTTCTTTCATCAATGACAACTTTATGGTTCTCAAAAAGTGTCTCCATAGCTCTTCATGTCACCCAAACAATTTTCTTCAAGGTCACATTATGAGGGCTCCCATTAGTGCATTATGATCTCCAAGGGTGCCTTCAAGATTGGCTTATGTCTTCAATAATTCTTTCCTAATATGCCTTCACAATATCCTCAACAAGCTTCTTAATTTTGACTTCAAGGGGTCTTCAACAATGCTTTGAATAAACATTCAAATTAGCCTTTCAATCTCAACACAATCCCAGGTCTTCAATGTCCCTTCAACAACCCTCAATAGTGCCCAACAAGCCTTCAATTTATGCTTCAAGGAATTCCTAAGGATACTCCTTCAAAGACTTCTCATAAGTTTTTCAAAGGTTCTCCAACTCTGCCCTATTTTGTTTCTCACAAGAAGACTTCAACAAGCTCTATTTGTCCAATCCCAATAAATCAACACTTCGACCACGGCAACTTCAACTATAGCAACTACGACAACTTCGACCACAACAACTTCAACCACGGCAACTACAGCAGCTTCAACCACGGCAAATACGACAGCTTCGACCACGGCAACTACAGCAACTTCTATACCTCTTGTCTTGTCTCCACCAAAAAATATGAGCTTGAATGGACAAATTTAGGTTTATATTTATAGTGGTTTTTCCATATTCTGAAGCGACATGTCTCTTTGCCAAGGGTTATGAGCCTACTCAAGTCGGCTTGGATAGTTTGACAATTTTTTACATATGTTGATTTCAAAAATTGATTTCTCTTCAACGGTATGGAATTAGAGGCAAGTGAGTACTCATTGGAAAACTTATGACCTCCTCTAAGTTGATATAGTATTCCCTTCAAGATATGACCTACAATGATGGAAATTTAATTTTTCTTTCATCATATGCATATTTTTTCATAGCAGCCCTATTAAAGAATTTCTTTTATGGAATTAGAGCATCATGTGGATTAGAATTTTTTCACTATTTTGACATGTTAGCGCATGTGATATTCATGCATTAGGATTTGCATAAGGATTGTGATCTTCAATAAGGTTAGGGCAACATCACGAAAGGGTTATTCATTCATCACAAGGGTTAGGACATTTGCCATCTCCCAACAATGCTATATTGACATCAATGACAAACTTTGACCAACATCAATCACACTGCAACCTACACAAATAAACTGCAGAAGAAATACACTGGAAGAAATACTAGCACACGCACATAAAATCACAGTTATTTTTGGACCAATGTCCCTGGCAAAACCCAACTCGGGAAAAACCGTTGCAGCGATTGAGGGTTTAATTATATGCAGTAGTGAAATAAACTGAGTACAACTGGATGCTGAAACTGGCAATCCTATAGAGAAATACTGGCAAGAAAATCTATTGAGGAGAAATTCCTCACTCCACAGGCAAATCCCAGCACTGACCTCAGCTCAAATTGAGCCTTCCACACTACCTTTACGCAGTCACTGTGTCACCCTAGCGCAGTTGTTGCTGCTTTCACAACTTGAAACAACTTCTCCTCAAGCCGTTTGACCAGCTGCTATCTGGGAAAACGTCTCTCTTGGACTTTGGAACCTCTGCCCAACTTTTGGCACTGAAATTCTGCTTTTCCCCATCAATTCGACTTTGCCTCTAGAGGCTACTGCACTACTCTGCGTCAGCCTCTCTGTGGCTCCTTTGCCTCTCTGCAAATGCACTCACCGAAACTGGAATCCTTCCTCCGACTTCATTGTCCCTGCCCCTCTCACTACTTCGATTTCTCTGGCTCTCTCTCCGGCAACTGAATGTTGCTACTCAAGAAATCAATCTGCTCATGAAATCGAACTGCACAAGTGATTTCTCCAAGCCCCATCGACTTCTTATAATCCACTGTTGAGACTTCAATGGCCAATATTAGATCTTAATCAATGGCTAGGATTAACTTGGAGTCAATCTATGTGAGTTTCTAGAACATTCACACCATAACTTAATTAATTCTGATTAATTGGTCATATTCCCTAAGTTTAGACTTTAGGAAATTTTTAAAAACTGACTAATAATCTAATTAAGTCATTTCTAGGTGGAATTTCCAGAAACAATTTCTGAGTTTTGGAGATCTCATACATTCTAGCCTCTCCACAAAATTTCAAGGCTAGAACACATCCGATGCTACAAAAACTAACACTACATAGGATAATCACATATTCACTATCGATGTTATCTAGCAGCTACACGAAAACCATGTTGATTTTTCAAGTGCAATAGCTACAAGCACAATATTTCTGAAAACTAATAATTACTTTTAATGATGTAAATCTTCTTTTAATTTCTTCAGTGTATCATTAAGCAATTACACTTCAGAAATTCAAGCATATAATAGTAGAACAGTAGAGATCACAATGCACAAAGAGAACACAAGATTTACCCTAGGAAAACCCACAAAGGGTTAAAACCAAGCAACATTTTCAATAGAGAAATTCTTCTTTTCAAGAGACACACCTAGACCTTCTAGTCAACAATTAGGTCAAAATGACCTTCAATACATCAATGGTCAAACCTGGTCAATAGCACTCTCCTCAAGTCACCAATCTGCCCAGCAAGCTCGGCCTGATCTTCTCTGCCTAGGTAGAAATTTGACCTTCAAGAAATTTGGCCTCCCAATCTGCTCACAAATTCAGCCCTGTAAATCCAGAAACTATTGCCCAGCAACTGCCCAAAAACTTTGACCCTGCAACTGCAACTGTCCAGAAACTAGTGCGAGCTAGATCGAGAGAGAATGACATGAATTTGTCCTTCTATTTCATCCTTCTTGTTGAAATTTGGGCAGCGTTGGGACGAATTTCCCCTAAGGGAAACCCATCTGCCCAAGAGAAAAACTCTATTGCCCCAAAAAGTCAAAAGGAAAGAATATTTAATAAAGAACAATATATTAATTGAGCAAGTAACAATTAAAAGGGAAATATATATATATATATATATATATATATATATTTGAATTTGAACTTCCCTCCAATTGCCTGAGTCGCCCTCATGTCGGCCTGACCATAATGAGGCACCCTTTCGCATTGGAAAATAACTATAAATACCTTATTGGGTCATTCTCCAAAAATCACTTTGCATCACATATTCTTCTCTGAGATTTTCGGACCATTACTACTGAGATTTTTCGGATCATCTCAGACAGTTTGTAGAGCATCCTCTCTGGGTTATATCTGAAGTTTATTTTATGAGGGTTTCTTGTTTGGATTATTGGGCTTTGTTGGGGTTACAACCACTACACATTCTACAGTGATTTGATGGATGCAAGTTATGTCAGCAGACCTATTCTAATACAAAATTGCAGACCTATTCTAATGCAGAATTGCAGACCTAATACTATGAGAAGTTGCAGACCTAATACTACACAAAGTTGCAGACCTAATACTAATGTGAAGTTGCAAACCTATACTGATGTGAAGTTACAAGACTATACTTGCAGTGACTACTCTCACTTTTGTTACAAGACTATACTCTCGTTTTTACTTCAGGACTATACTCTTGCATATGTTACAGGACTCATACTACCAGGCTATACCCTTACTCATGTACAGAACTACACTCTTGCATATGATACAGGACTACCTACTATGTGATCTGGCTAAAGGACATACGTATTGAAGTAACTACTCTCGCTACTCATATGATCTCATATAGCTTTATAGTGTGATGACTTTCATTTGGCATTTCAGTATGATGGCTTGCTATGCATTACAATAAGCTCTCACATTACAGAGGTATGCTATCTCGCAGTCCAGTATGAAGCTCTCACATTACAGTATGCTCTACAATATGAACAGACCATGTATACAATACAGACATTGTCACCTGATGTGAATACTGTACAGACCTTAATGTGAAGTTGGATACAACTAATATTCAGACAATGGTGAATACAAATCCAAGAACCACAGTGAAGTGATGATAGGTTACAGACTTCTATATTATAAATGTTGCTACAGTCTCAGGATGTGAACTTATGGTTCAGAATTGCACCAATGGCAGACATACGAAGTTGCTAGACTGACATTTGATGTTGCTATACGATGTTGCATGCTGATATACGATATTGCATATGCAACATTGTTTGTCCAGACCCTAGAAGTTACTTGTGCCGACCTGTGATATATGGATATTAATGATGTCCTTGATGCACAAGACGGAGATTTGTACTGCAGTAACTTGGCATACGATATGAAAATGCTCAGTGTCTCCTTGATGCATGATAGTGTTCCAACAGATGATCTTGCTTATGATTTATCTCGTTCAGTTCACAAACTTAGTTGTGAACTGACATGGACAGGCCCTAGGAGACCTGATGTGTTTGGTGATGTCTCAAGATATGTATACTTCATATCTCAGTTGAACAATTGATGAATATCTAATAGAAGAAGAATTTGGTTGGGTTTTCCCCCTTGTGGGTTTTTTTCCTGGTCTCTAACCTAACTCCCGGTGTCCCTATTGTGTATGCTTTTCTTCTATTGATCTTTACAGTTTCGTTGCACTATTGAAGTTATTGTTCTTTCTAAATAATTGTTGATGATGTTATGATCTAATGGGGTGAATGCAATATGTAAATGTTGAAAAGTTTGTAAATGCAATTATCTAAAGCAAAGAACAATATAACCCTTAGAAAAAATAACATGGTATCAGAGCTGGGTTGAAGGAAAGTCTTTAAGGTCACCCCTGTGAAGACACCCCCGATGGAATTTTGGATCAAGCAAAAGAAAGAGGAGAAGATGTTGGAGACCTAAAAGAATGTTAAGGTTTGAAGAAAACACTAGGCAACCTTGTTCTAACAAGAGAAGTTATGGTTTGGTAAAATAACATGAGATTAGCGTTTGGGAGAAATCCTTGATGGATATCATAAGGTTAGGGTTTGGGAGAAAGTTGAAACCCTTGGAGTATGTTTGAAGAAGGGCCTGGATATGATAAAGGCTTGAGTTCTATAGTCTTGAAACCCTTAGTGAGAAGTTGTTCTAGCACCTGTGACAGATTCCGTGTAACCCTAGATGGGCTCGTCTCCCTATAGATGGGATGTTGCAATGATCATCTTATTGACTTGGTTGTTGATGAAGAAGATTGAGGATATTGAAGGTGACCAAGTTGAGGCATCTCCTCTTTTGCTGATGAATGTGATATATGGTTGATGACCTATGGTACCTGATGATTAAGAAGGAAAGGACCTAGAATAGGGATTCTGTTGATGATCAAAAGATTGCATTTTGTTATAAATATAATTCATATAAAAATAATAAATATAATTAATAATTAATTAACAAATAGTTAGTTAGTTAGTAATGAAGGGGCATGTCCTAGAGACATGACCATTCATGAAAGGGAGACTTGCCTAGGGTATATAAGCAAGCCCTCATTCTCATTTGTAATCATATCACATATCAGTTCAATATACATTATTTAATATACAATTACATTTCTTACAATGGACATTTACATCTTTGAAGTATGTTAAAGATTTTCGTTGTGTCTACAACTTTTGGTCATTATATTGGTATCAGAACCACATTTGATCCAGCCTTTGGCTATCAATTTCGTCAACCTTGTTTCCGTCACAATTCAAGCGTTTTACTACGTGGAGGGAGGTTCTCCATTCTACCAAATTCGTTATTAGGCCTTTGGCCAAAAAATTATATTAAAAAAAAGGAGAGAAATGAAGTTTAAAAAAAAAAAACAAATAAAAAAGGTATTAAAGAAAATAGTTCAAAGAAAAAAGTACACTAGAAAAGAAAAAAAAAAAAAAATAAATATATATTATATATATATATATATAATATATATATATCTTATAAAAAACGAGTCAATATATATATTGGAAAAAAATAAAAAGTCGGAAATATTTTTAAAAGGTGATTAAAGAAAAAACAAAGGCTTATTAAAAAAATAAAAAATAAATAAATTAAACAACATCTACTTTTACCCCAAAAAAAAAACTTGCCATCTGTCATTCCTTTTCCCATTTCCCCAGAATCTATGCGTCCTGTCTGTCACCCTCCGCCAATTCCCACTCACTGTTTCGTCGTGTTGCTTTTTCACGTGTCTTATTCACCACTTCTGCCGCCAACACTAGGCAGCACTGCCCACATCCACTATCAGTTATCACTCCAAGTCGACTGAACTTCCTTTGTGTCTACCCGACTGTCTGACTATTATCTATTCTCTGTTGCCGCGTCCCCGTCTCTTGTCGTATCTTCCGTTGTCGCAGCTTACCGATTCGAGCCGCCAACCCATTTAACTTGTTTTGTTGTTGAACCATTGCCTGTGTCGTTTTCTCACCTTACCTCAAACGACCTTGCGGACAACGCCATTTGCTTGTTCCCAACAGTTAAACTCATTCTCAAACATCCTGGGTTAACGCCCTGTTCATGCCCGAGTGTCCTCCTTGACCGTTGTGCTGTCCATTCTCATTAATTTGCATGTATCGACTGTCATGTTGGGCCACCGTTTAGTCGCCTTGTTTGCCAAACCTGAGAGACTTATGCCGCTACCACTCCCTTCCTCTGACAAGCCACCATAATCTCCTCTCAACGGGCCTCACCAAACCATAACAATTGAAATAATTAAATTTGTACGGTCACATCTCCTCATTCCTTTTTTCGTTCCTATTTTTTTAAAAGGTTAGAAATAATCAAATGGTTTCAAAACCATTCAGATGAGTTTTGCCATGGCCAGCAAGGCATCGTGACCGTAACCATTAAGACGGGTTGGTTCATTTTGATTTAGGAGGTGTTAAAAGATTAAGTTGAGGGAAGCTAAAGAAAAAAGGAAGCACACTTCAAGGAAAAATTATCAAAGAGTTAAAAATAAATATATTTTAAATCCATTAATAAAAATATATGTCATACAAGGTTAAAAAAAGAATTACTGCTAAAATTTTGAAGGTTTAAAAAAAGGTTAAAACATATCATAATAATAATTATTAGTATTATTATTATTATTCGAATTTATCAAATAAAAGGGCACTTATTTTAAAGTAGTCCATTTTTGAAGGAAAAAGCAAATGGAGTCTAATTCGAAGATGAACAAAGAAACTACGGATTACATACATAACTCTACATTTTGGACCATATGTCCATTTTGTCGAACTGAAGATCAGTGTTTATTGATTTTTAAAAATCACATGATACCTTGTCCAAAATGTCGAAGGTTGTTTACTTTGGAAGAATATCAAGGTAATACACAGACACAAATAAAAAGATTAAAGGAAGAAATCGCAAAACTTCAACAAAAGAAGGAAGCATCAAAAAAGAAATATAGAAATCTCGAAGATAGATTTCATGAAAAATCAATAGAAAGCAACGAAGAAATTTGGCGTCTAAGGGACCACAATGAGAAATTACTTTCACAGATAAAAATGTTCAAGGTTAAAAAACAAAGACTAAAAAAAGAAAAAGAAAATTTGTGCCTAAAAACCCTTAATCAAAAATTATTAGGGAAAATCAAAAATTTTAAAAATAAAGAGAAAGATACCAAGGACAAAGTCAACGATTCAAAAAATGATGAAATTTCACGTCTCAGGAATCATAACCAAGCCTTACTTATGCAAATAAGGAAGATTAAAAGTGACAAGAAATCACTAAAAGACAATTTAGAACAACTTCAAGAAGTAGTATCGAAGTCTCCAGTCGTTTCAGTCCAAGTTGAAGATAAAGAAACAAATACCGACCAATCAAAATTGTAACTCAAGCAGAGTATAAATGTACTGAAGTGAAGACACATGCAGAAGTTGCAATTCAAATGATGGACATTCCAAAGCATGATTCAATAGCCAATTCCACAACAACAACACCTGAAGGAAATCAGGAAACAACCACTAACATGATAAGGGAAAGTCCAACCAAAAGAACTATTATCGACATCTGAATCACAATAGCAAACTTTCCAATCAATCAGTGTACCACTATTACTCAAAACATAAACGACAAATTTACGCTCCCAAGAATAATGAAGTTTGCAAAATCGAGTCCTAAGATAACTATTCATCACAAATTTCTAGAGATCAGAAGATTCCACGGAAGATTAATCTAGGATGGTCTAATCCGTTCTCAATACAACAATTTTGTCTATCACTCAGAGCATCATATCATCTTGTATCAACGAAGTTCAGAGACGAGGAGATATTCTCAGTAAACTTTGAGGACAAAGCTTCTTAAGGAGAGAGGCAATGTTATGAATATAATTCATATAAAAATAATAAATATAAATATAAATATATTAAATAATAATTAATAGTTAGTTAGTTAGTTAGTAATGAAGAGGCATGTCTTAGAGACATGACCATTCATGAAAGGGCACCTCCCTAGGGTATATAAGCAGGCCCTCATTCTCATTTGTAATCATATCCCATATCAGTTCAAAATACATTATTCAATATATAGTTGCATGTCATACAATGGACATTTACGTCTTTGAAGTATTTTAAAGATTTCCGTTGTGTATACAACTTTTGGTTGGTACACATTTCTTCTGAAGGCAACATTGACATATGGTTGATGGACAATAGTGACCCTTGGGGGTAGGATCAAGAGGAAGCTGACCACTTCCTTCAATCTTTGTTAAATATAAGTACCTTCTAGACTTATGTTATTTCTTTATGACGTTGCTCTTGTTTAGACTTATCGTTTTAGATTATTGCTTATCCTTCCTGCATGAATACTTGATTATTTGAATACTTCTAACTTCCTAATGAAGATGTGATAAGAAAATCCTTCTTGAGGATCATATGGATGCTAAGTGGTGCATGAAGTGAACGCTGGTGCAGGAAGAGGGAGTTGATGCAAGAAAATGAAGGAGCCACACTTATACCTTGAGAAGAATGACAATCCTGCCCTATTATTAGGTACACCATCCTTGTGTTTATTTAATCTGCTATCATTGATCTTGTTCTTGTGCTAGGATCAACATGAATTTTAGATGGATGTATGGTCTTGGCCCTCAACATCGAGATTGAGGAATATATAGAGTTGAGGAGGACATTGAGTCATCCCATGATTAAGTACGGCACTTAAACAAGATCAAAGCTCAAATCTTGAAGGGTGGGTCCCAGACTACCAGGTTAATGTCTATGATTGAAGAGGCTTGCTATGCAGAAGAAGTATTTTAAATGCAACAGTCCATTGAGCAATGTGTCCTTCATGCAAGGACCATTCTTGATGATAGAGATGTTACAATGTCAAATGGTTCCGCAATATTAGGAATATATTCTCAAAGGGGAAGGATTATGTTGTGATTTCAGCACCTGTTATCAGATATGTATAAAAATGGCTTCCTCCATGATTGTGGATTGAAGCAAGTCCTCTGAGCTTAGTACACTTGAACTGATGGACATCTGAAGTGACCTCTGATCTCTCTTCATGATTGAAGGTATGTCTTTATATTTGGTTTTATAAACTAACAAATTAATTTTGACAGGATTAAGAGTATTTCAGCGCTTAGTGTCAAAGGGAATCAATCCTTGATGATCCACTTCCTGAGATTAGAAACAGAAAGATAATAAGGATTTCCTTGTCAATGGAAGCATGTTGTCAGAGATGGTTTACATTAGATGTATTCTTGATTGGCAATATGTTCTTTGAGTTGTATAAAGCTTAGATATGTGTATTGGAATGTTACAAAGATGGCAATTTATGATCTGAGACCCACTATCGAATACTTGAGATTATATATTGATGATTTTAAGCACATTTGAGCTTTGCCTCACGTCCGCCATGATTTTATGGATGTGACAAAAACTGAAATTTGTTGTTTTGAGTGACAGTATGTTTTGTTGCTAGCATGACTAGTTGCAAGTCAGTATAATTGAGAAAGTGCTTTTTAGGTTGTTTGAGCATATACTAGGCACAACTACCAATCTGACATGCAGATAATCTTGTGCTCCAGGACAGGTCATGTACACTAAGGTCAGATATTACTATATCTGGTATATGGTGCAAAAAAGAGCAATGGAACTCCATCACATTTTGATTGATGAGCAGGCAAAAATTGGATCCTTGTATTACAGCATGTAAGCTTATGGTTAACCCGATATCCTCTAAGTGTCATGCATTATGGCCAGGACTAACAGTTGTAAGCCTAGTGCAGGCACGTATGAGAGGAAGGGGTCTCACGCTGATCAAGAATACTAAGTGTAGCACTTCCCTCTTGTTGAGCTCCCAGTGCAAGGAATGGAGAAATAAGGGCTCCTGGGGTTGAGGGAAATTTGGATAATAGCATAGTTTTCATCCTTACCTCACGGTAAGTATTATCCTGCCTATTGTCTAGAAATATGATAGCTAAGATGCTTACCACATGGTAAGTAGCATCCTGCCTATTGTCATCTTTGGGACTTAACAAATTATACCCTAGTTGGCATCCTACCCACAAGTTGGGCTTGTTGGGATTGTTCCTCCCCATCTGGCCAAAGGGTTGAGGTGACTTGTGTGAAAAATCGGTTACCCAATTCCTACTGCAGCAAACTGATGATTTTTCTCCTATTTGTTAATTACTTGAACAAATTACTCGCAGTTTCCTATAGCAAATATTGAAATATATACACTACAGCCTACACAAAATAATTACTGCAGAAACTAAATACAGCACAAGAGAGAAATTAACACACACATCTACACAGTTGCTTTTGGACAATGTCCCTAGAAAAACCCAACTCGGGAAAATCAATGCAGCTACTGAGGGTTTTATTATTATGCAATAGTTTCTGAGTACAAATCATTGGATGCCTAAACTGGCTATCCGATACAGAGAAAAACTGGCAAAGAGTTAGTGAGGAAAATCTCACACTGGTTCGAGAGATCCGACACTGATCAGGGACAGGCTCGCTAGCCCAACGCTGCCTTTGTGCAGCTTCTGCGTCACACTTGCTAGGCTTTGCGTTACCTCCTCTTCTGATCTCATGTTGTCTGGAAATTCGACCCTCTGGCCCTCCGATCTCACACCCTGGCTTCTGGCACTAGATCTCGACTCTCCCAGCTGAATTTCGAACTCCCTCTGTAGCTCTGCGCTGCCTCTCTGCATTGCTCTATGCCTTCTCTGCCTTGCACTCTCCGAATCTGGAAAACTCTCCTCTGGATTACTATCCCTGCCCCTCACTGTAAGAAGATAACTCGATCTCACTAAGGCAACTCAACGCTACTACTCTTGAGAAATTCAATCTCTAATCTCTCATTCGATATGTTCTCCAAGTGCCCATCGAACCCTTATAATCTCTCGTTGGAACTCCAAGGGCCAAGATTAAAACATAATCAAGGGCTAAGATTAACTAGGAGTTGATCCTCGTCTTCTTCTAGAAGATTCACACCTGATTTAATTAATACCCTTTAATTAACCAAATTTCCTAAGTTTAGACTTAGGGAACCATTTCAAAAAGATAATCATTTTAATTAAACCATCTCTAGGTGGAATTTTCCCAAACGATTTCTGGGTATTGGAGAATGCATGTGTCTTAGCCTCTCTACAAAATCTCGAGGCAAGAGCACGTCCGATGCTACAGAAATCAACAACTTGGGATAGTTGCAATCCTTACCATTTGTGGTGTGTAGTATCCTGCCCAAGTGAGAGGATGCAAGTGTTCTACCACTGACTCTTAAGGGTCTAGTTGGGAAGATCAACAGTCATTAGGATAATTGTGAGTCTTACCTCACCAATACGTTGTATCCTGCCTATTGTCCTGATGATAGGATTGTTGTGATCCTTACCTTCCATGGTAAGTCATATCCTGTGTATTGTCCTTGGAAAGAGTGTGGTAACTTGAGCTCCCCTATAATGATTCTCTTTCTTTAGATCGAGACATCATTGTTTAACTAATGATCAAAGGAATCAAGTTGAGAGAAGATGTGATGAGATGTATGTTTTGTTGATATAGCTGAGATGAAAGTCATGAGATTTGACTTGGAGACTAGTAGGGTTTGAGGATTGATCTCCCCTTCCTTTGATTGTGCATTATTCTTATCTATGAGATAAGATGTAATGATGATGCAGCTGCCTGCCTTCTTATATTGAGACATGTCATCCGAGATGAAGACCTAATGGAGCATACTCGTGTATTATTGGGGTAGTCCTTGTCTTATTGGGGTCCATTGGCGGTGTGCTGAAAACATTTCGGGTCTCTGCACGAGTTGGGTGGCGAATATATTCCACCGGGATGGAAACAAGTGGGCTTGTCGGAACGAGTGGTGTACCTCCCTTGCCTGGAATATCTGGGATCTGGTTTATCTGTCGCCAGTGGTAGACATGATACATCAACATGGGTGTGCCCAGCCAAGGGAGCGGACCAACCTGGTGGAAATGTTGAACGAGGAAGTGGTGTAAGGGGTAGACGTGGAGGGCGAGCTGGCTCATGCCTAGGCCCAGTCTCCAGGCAGCGTAGAGAAGCCTCCGTCATTGACTCCAATAGCTGATCAATTACGGGATATCGGAGCAAACCTGGATGCCATCCATTTGCAGAGGTATGATGACCGGAATGAGATTATTGGTTACACCAATGATATTCAATATAGCCAGGGAGAAATTCTAGAGAGCCTTGCTTCAGTGAGACATAACCAATGCCGCAATAGTGAGTGGTTGGATGAGGTTGAGACACGTTTGGCGCATATTGACTACCATGTTCACGAAGGGCATGGCCCTCCTGTGGCCCCAAGTGGCACTCAAGGCCCAAACCCTCTGCTTTGATATGAAATCTATTGGTTGTCTTTTGGTTTTGGCTGTGTTTTGGGTTATATGGCTAAGTTATTTTTGGAACTCATGTAAAAATTGGAAACATCTTCTCTGTATTTGTTTTGCTCTTTTTCCTAACAAATCCAGTCGGAGTGAAGCCAAGAGATCAAAAGGCCTCTAGAATGTATGTTGTATTTCTTTGATGAATTAATGAAAGTTTTTTGATAGACAAAAATAAAATAATATATATATAAGCGATATAAGTGATATTCGTGATTAGCAAGGGAACTGTATCCCTTGTTGAGTAGGCGCAACAAGTTCTAATGCATGTTGAAACGAGGTCCACCAAACTAGACCCCCCAAACAGGTGTAAGTCGTCGTTGTAGGGCCTAATGCGCACTGAAACGAGGCCCCCAACGGTTTTTGAGACCCAAGATTTTCATATTCGGACAAACACTCTTCCTTGCCTCTAGTTTCGTTCTGGTAACATATCACAAATATGCAATCTACCGACTATGCATATTAGATCTACATATGGACCAACGTTTTCTTCTTGAATCTACCCCACTATTTTATAGAATACGCATATTTCATGGAATGTGTTCTGGAACAAACAATAGAATAAGAAGTTTGTTGGGACGAAAGAAACTATTACAATATATAATATAATATAGATAAATCACCTAACACGAGGATTCGAGATTCGATGGATACGAGGATTCGAGTGTCAGATACAGACACGTTCAGATACGTTGTATATATATATATATATATATTTCAACATAGATCTTCATCTAGATGTAAGTTTTACAAAGTAACATTATGCATACAAATACGATTGTGACATAAATGATAAATCATATACTTATTCAATTCATCAATGATCCAATAGGAGAAAGACAATATAGCAAGATAAAGATACTGTAGTTTTCTCATTAAGCCATCAAAATCAAAATGTGTTACATAGGTAGTGCAATGCCAATGGCAAATAGAAATAGCAAATACAAAACAACTACAAGTATACAAACCTCAAGGCCATAGTTAGCTCATGACTCATGAGTCATCAATCCTCATAGTCATCATCAAAATCAGCATCATTGTCCTCATCATCATGGTCACTGCTGCTCTCCTCTGTTGCATCCTCCTCCCCTATATCCAAAGTCATCTTTGCATCTGTTGGTGTGTAGGATGATCCCTCTACAATATCACCATCATCAAATGTGACAGGCTCTAGCACTAGATCATTGAGATCCAAGTTGGCCAATGCCAACTCAACACTGTTGTCCAGACCCATGTCATCAGGAAAGTCATCCCACATCTTTGCCTTTCCCTTCAAACACTCATCCCTCTACCTGTAAATAAGACGAAGGTTGGTGTGCACAGACACCATTGTCTCTACCCTGGACTACTCAAACCTGCTCTTCTTGACACTATACAAATTCCCATATGTGCTCCAACTCCTCTCGAAACAAAAGGATGAAGTCACCTGAGAGAGGAGCCTGATGGCTAAATGTTGTAGAGGAGGGCTTGTTGCCCCATGATTTGCCCACCAAGAATAGGGTTTCTTAGCCCCCTATCTCTAATCAGATCATATCCTGCAAATTGACCAGTGCCAGTAGAAAACTCTGCAAAGGCATCCTCCACCTCATCAAGGGATGCTCGATCCTGAAAAACCCGCCTGAATGCATCTTTCCTCCCCTGTGAGATTTCACATCCATGTGAGGAGGGAATCCGCGGGAAGGTCCACCATTTAGCCACTCATGGTTGTAATATTTTGGGTTCAATGAGTGAGCCAAACAATGTAAAGGTGTGCAATTCTTGTCCCATCTGCTGACAAGAATATCCTGTATAATCGTGAAGAAGGCCTCTGATGATGTCTCATACTCGAGGCACTCACTCTGTAAAATAATGCCCCTCACAGACTCAATCATGGAATCCCATCCCTCATAAACCTCTCCTAGGATGGGTTGGTCTGTGTATCTGCAAATCGAAGCAAAGAAATGATAGGGTCCATGATCTGAATAAGTAGATCTACCCTCCCACCAAGCATAATCCAACACTGTGTCCTTCACTCTTTTAGAGACTACTTGATCTATCCTTCTCCAAAAAAACCAAAACTCTGAAATAGCCATGGCCCCAAGAGCAGTCTTGACCTCCCTCAACCTCTTCAACATGATGAATGAAGAGGCAAATCGTGTATCTGCAATCTTCAACAATGATAGATTGTTGTACTCCTTTTAGATAGTGAGGGCATTTGTATGATTTTGGACAAAGTTACGGATATGTTGTGCATCCTCAATAATGTTACCAATCCAAAGCACATCAAAAGCAATAGATTTCAGTGCTAAGTTCAATGAATGGACAATGCAAGGTGTCCAAAACATGTGTGGATATTTAACTTCTACAATCATGCCAGCAGCCTTGCAAATAGGTGCATTATCTGTAATGATTTGCACACAAGAATCAACACTTACATCTTCAATAACTTTAATAAACAACTCACCCATATATTGTGCATCCTTGTATTGTCTAAATGCATCCACTGCTTTCAAGAAAACTTGACCATTCAAGGAAGACACCATGAAGTTGATGAGTGGGTGTTGTGTTGGATCTATGCATCCATCAGAAACAATGCTAACCCCAGATGTTGGCCATGATGTTTTAATAGGCTCAAGCATTTTTTCCACCTATTTTTTTGCCTTCGTCAACAATGTGGTTCTAAGCTTCTCTGACCTAGGAGGTACATATCTTGATGAAGCCCCTTGAGTTAGAGCTCGGCACATCTCAATAAATAGAGGTGAGCGTGCAACATTAAAGGATTTGAAGTTTTGATAGAAAAAAAGGCAATTGTGAGATCAAGCTCTTCCGGTTTCTCCTTCTGAAAAATCTTGCCCATTGGACCAAGTGAAATTGCCTTTCTTTTTGCTGCTTGTCCCCCACGAAAACTCTCAAATGGGAATTTGTTGTTGCTTTTCTGAATGGAAGGGGATCATCATTTTTCTTTTTTCTTTTTTCTTTTTTCTTTTTTCTTTTTTTTTTTTTTTTTTTTTTTTTTTTTTTTTTTTTTTTTTTTTTTTTTTTTTTTTTTTTTTGCAGCTACATTTGCCATACCAACATTGGACTCTCTTAGCATTTCTTTCCTCTTTGGTAAAGGCACATTTGTACAAGCTCCAATTCCACAACCTGGTAAAGCCAACAAAAGACCTTTCACACGGAAATATGTGCTCTTGAAAGTATTGTGGCAATAGCTGCATTTCCAACTCACATTGCCTCCTCCCTTCACCTTGTTGAGTGCCCTTGCTCTCTTGTGACATATTTCCATAAGGGATATTTGTCACCTTGAGGAGGAAGTCTTCCTTCAACATTTGAAGTTTTTGTTGCAGCCCCACTTGCAATAGAGGGAACACTTGCAGACCCTGATGAAATTGGGAGAAGAGGGGCATCTCCAATGGGGACATTCTTCCCATTCCTTTGCCCCTTCCCTGTTGCCCTTGATTGAGCCATGAATGTTGTAAAAAAATAAAACAAAAAATGCACATGCAAACTGTTGTAATAAAAATGCAAAAAAAAAAAAAGAAAATGCATTTACTTGTTGCTTGAATCTCCTTGAAAATGCTCCCACACCCTTTTCTCCTTGCTCCCAAACACACCCACAGCAAAGTAAACGAGTGAATGTGCAAATACAATGGGGAAATACACCTTTATAACGCCTTGTGGGTTCTTGTTTTCCGGATTCGTGTTTGAAAATCGGGACATGTCATGTCTCGATCAGGGCAGGTTCTGGATTCAAACGTGTCCCGATTTTTGGACACAAATCCACCCGAATCATGTCCGATTCGCATGATTCGGGACACGTAGGGCTTGGAGGACGAATCTGATTTCATAGTATATAAGTGATATTTGTGATTAATAGATACATATAATATGGTTATAAGACATATATATATATATATATATATATATATATATATATATTATATTTGTACAAGTGATATTTGTGATTAATATATACATATATATGATTAATAACATATATATATATTGTAAGTGATATTTATGATTAATAATAGACACACACGTATATATTATGATACATACATACATTATATATATATATAATATTATATATAATATATATATATATATTATATAATGCAAATTTATTTTTAAAAGTATAAATATATATTAATATGTTTGTACTTGTTGTTTCTTGCGTATTTGGATCCTGGCTTTTCAAAAAGCTGATGAAATCTGTATCCAAATCCTGGTAACTTAGCTACTAGAGTTGGAAACTTTAATAGAATTGACCTTCACAAGGTTGTTGTCAGATGGTGATGACTTTATGTAAGAATCGAAAAACTGATAATCTGCCCGAATCATGTTCGATTCACATGATTCGGGACACGTAGGGCTTGGAGGACGAATCTGATTTCATAGTATATAAGTGATATAAGTGATATTTGTGATTAATAGATACATATATATGGTTAATAAGACATAGATATATATATATATTTGTACAAGTGATATTTGTGATTAGTATATACATATATATGATTATAATATATATATATATGTAAGTGATATTTATGATTAATAATACAAACACACGTATATGATTAATAATACATATATATATATATATAATGCAAATTTTATTTTTAAAAAGTATAAATATATATTTATATTGTTTGTACTTGTTGTTTCCTTGTCGTATTTGGATCCTGGCTTTTCAAAAAGCTGATGAATCCGTATCCAAATCTTGGTAACTTAGCTACTAGAGTTGGAAACTTTAATAGAATTGACCTTCACAAGGTTGTTGTCAGATGGTGATGACTTTATGTAAGAATCGAAAAACTGATATACAGAAACAGTAAAGAATTTAAAGCAGGGACCTACCTGAACTGTTGCCGTTGAAGAGGCCTGTTGCTACACTCCTCCAATTATCGAGAGACCGATTCCACCCAGCCAGACTGAGCAAAGCCTGGCTGCCCAATCCAGTAAACTTCTCAACAAAAGTTGACTGTCCCCCGTGGCCAAAACCTCAAAACACTCCAAGCTCTTCCAGTGGTTGATTCTTCCTCCTAGTTCCGAATTCTTCCTCCTGGTTTTTCTCCCCCCTTCTAAAACTCTATCTACCTCTATATGTAGCTTTCCTTGGCGGTGACCGCCCTCTTCGCCAGCGATCCCATCGTTTTCCATTGTAGTGACAGCTTTCCTTTATGAACATGAGTCACAATTCTTTACAGGTGTATTTACCTTATATTAGGGTTTAGTTTAATTTAAATGTGATGGTCATATTAAATTATTTGTTTTTAATATAAAGTTTTATTTATATTTGTTTTAATATAAAGCTTTATTTATATTTATTTTAATATAAAGTTCTAGTTATATTTATTTTAATATAAAGTTTTATAAACTTTATACTTGGACCCTTTTTTAAATTAATTATTTATATCAATAATTAACCTTTATTTTATTAATTTATTTAATATAATTTTATCAATAATCTGGAACATATAACATGTACATAGTCCTCTTTGATCTAACCATACATTACGCACTATTGATGAATGAGTAGAACTTCTTTTCTCAAAAGGGTCATGGTATTTAGCACTTATAATCAATTTAGTATAAAATACTAATGCGGTGTATGCGACATATGCATATGTAGCTATCATATGCATGTACCATATACCTGCTATTATGCTTGCGTTCTTTGTATTTATAGATGGGTAGTTACACTTTTAATGTCCAACGTAGTAGTATATATATATTATAAACCTCAGTATATAGGCATTAGTTAACATCGATAGCTGTTGTTTAATGATCTATTTATGTTACTGTAATGTCAGTAGTTATAAATTTATAATATAAACTGGAGATAGATAAACACATACACTAAGGCCTTTTTTGTTATAGGGCAGGCATGGGAGACTAGAAACATAAGGGCATCTAAAGGTAGAACTCAGTTAAAGGGCCCACAGCATATAATTTTTTAACATATTTTTATAACTACTTGTTCATATAAAGACTTTTATTTACCACCAGAACTAAAAATAAAAATAAAAAAAGTTAAAGCACTCAAGTATTCGAGGCATTTATTTTTGGCAGATGGAGTTAAGGTCGACCCCAAGAAGATACAAACTATCACACATTGACCTATGCTTAGAGCACTGGAACAGTACAAAGGTATTTCATTTTCAGTACTGACAAGCCATTACAATCATTTTATCAAGAGTTACTCTTCTTACATAGTTGTCCTAAATTGATTCTTTGAAGAGTAATTTTTCCAATGGAGTGATGCAGCAGAAGAATCTTTCAAGGATTGTGTTTCAGTGATGTAATAATGGTTAAAGCCTAACTGTTGCTGAAGAATGTTTCCTGGGGCAATAGTTCATTTGTAAAACATTGCCAATGGGTTTACTACTATGTCACATGAAACTTCAAAGAACCCGGCGTTTCGGGCCGTACCCATACCTGAAACTCCGAAACTTGGCGGAAACTCAACCATCATGTAATCATCTATTAGAATTAATATAGACTTGTTTTTCCTTTTAAATTGTCATCTATGGGTCTTATTCCCTTTTTTCTTACAAGATAATGTGTTATTCACTTATTTATATATATATATATATACATATATATTTAAATATACATATATGACATTTAGGCGGACGTTTTGGTCAACGTTTCCATTTTTGGGACGTGATGTTTCTAAATGTCCCCGTTTGGGAAACTCCAAAACGTTTCGGCATTTCGTGCAACTTAGGTTTACTATAATCATGGTGCTTGTTTTATCATTTTGAACAAATTATGTTCATGTATATTCTTTTTCTCAAAAAACACGTTTAAAAAATGGTAACACATAATAATATCTTCATCCCTGAAATTAGGATGCAAGTGTTACCAGAACAGTAAGTTCCAAAATAGAATCTGCTTTTAAAGCTAACATAAGTGCACAACTGAGAAGAATAACATTAAAATACAGTTAAAAAATTAAATTACAGTATTTTGGGCGGCTTGTTTTGAATACTTACATCAACTGCTATCAAAGAAAGGCGGCCTGCGTGGTTGCATTTTTCAAGTTTGGACATAAATCGCTTACTCTTTGATATCTTCTCTGGTGTCACATACAAAACCTTAAGCTCTCCTTCACCCTTTTCAAGAGCCTTGTAGATTGACTTTTCATTCTCTTTTGAGGTTGTAGATGTCAACATGCCTGCTGGAATATTTAGAGCAGTAAGTCCCATCACCTGCATCCCATATCATGATATTAGACCTATTCCAAACACACAATCTGAAAATTGACGTCTTTTTTTCTTGGAAAATAACATACCTGATCCTGTATAAGTGAAAGTAAGGGGCTCACAACAAGAGCAGTCCCAGGACGAAGAAATGCAGGAAGCTGGTAACAAAGACTCTTGCCACCGCCTGCAGCCATTATTACAACAACATCTCTTCCACTCATAACAGCATTTATTATCTGTCAGTCAACAGAATCAAAAATAAAAACCTTTACACTATTTTGCAGCAGCATAATCTATAAAGTCCTATTTGCTCTCTTCCAGACAGTATCAGGCAATTAGTAACTCAACATTCAGATAAGTATAATGCATTCTTTGCACATCGCAGAGCCATACACATCTACCTTGTTCTGTGTGAAAAGATTGGCCTCTATCATGAACGATAGTGATAGAGGTCATCTTGGCATTGAAGGCATTAAAGCATTTGCTAAGAGCCATAGTAGCAATTGCAGCACTGTAGAAAATGCTCATTCTGTTAGTTACTTGGGTGATAATCATGCAGGCAACCTGTCCCACTAAAGAGTACAACATCCAAATAACGTAATAAATATTGGTTGTTATGAGAATATAAATATTGGTTGTTATGGGAGGATGGTTAGATTTGACTGGTGTAGTATGGACATCACGACCATTCTTCTTCAGATTAAGAAATCCAAGACATGGTTATTAATTTATTATATATGATAAGGGTAGCACGGTGCACCATTACAAAAACCAACTCTTTCAAAATTGAAATGTCGGTCAACAAGAGAATCATACAGGAGTATGAAACTTGTGTGCACCAAAAGCAGGGCAGTCCCTACTCTTTAAATGTCAACATACACCATACGTAACTTACACTAATGTGGCCTTGACTAATTAGTTCGATCCTTAGCCATATCATGTCGTTGTCATATATAATAAGTTTGAGCCATAAAAACGAGAAATGTAATTGCAAGAATGGAATACTTCTTTCGGATGAAGAACTCCACGTATCATTATTACTTCATAGAAACTAAGGTATGCAATTACAAGAATAGAAATACTTCATTTGAACGAAGATCTCCTGGTATCTTCATTCAACAATTTTAATGAAAGTGTTATTAACTCTTTTTCAATGGCCCACTCTTTTGTAAAGTAATAAATATACTTCATAAATTACTTAATATATGAATGAAGCAATCCACATATCATTGCTCATGCATCAATATACTTAATGGAAAATTTTATAGCAAGAATAGAAATATTTCATTTAGATGGAGAACTCCACGTATCATTATACGTCAAAGAAACTGAAGTATATGCAATTACATGAATAGAAATACTTCATATGGACGAAGATCTCCAAGTACCTTCATTCATCAATCTTAATGAAAGTGATATGAACTCTTAGATCTCCAAGTACCTTCATTCATCAATCTTAATGAAAGTGATATGAACTCTGTTTCAATGGCCCACTTTATTCGGGGTAATGCAAAATGAAAAACAACAAAACCTGATCTGGATGCCAGTTATTATTGTTAATGCCTTTCAATCTCTCAAATCAAACAAACATTATTGTAAATTTGGATTTGAAATTTGTGATCAAACTAATAGTTTGGATGGGGGGTAATATTTTAAGAAGTGGAACAGCCAACAATTCATTCAGTCCTATGAATCCATAATAATCGATAGTCCTATGAATAATTAGTATGTATATTAACAAAGCAGTAGCCTATGAGATATCCAACTGTGTTCATTGAATACGAGGTATGGAAAATCTACATGCACTTAATTCCCGTTATAAAATATGTCAATGCATATGATGTATGAGGTATGTACATGCGCTTAATATTCCGTTGCATAAACAACATAACGTATTATCGAGAGTTATTATAAGGTGTATAACAAGAGATTCTGAATTGGAAAAATACAGCTCAATACAATGCATCTTATAAAGGTAATAAATATATTTGATTAATGAAATGATATGAATGGCAATGTAGAGAGAATGTCCACAAGATTATATGATGGAATTATTATGTTCTATAGATTTTGACCAACCATTCCAATATTAAAGTATGAGATTAAGATGTCCTATTATGAGGATATGAAGTATTTAACAATGCTATACATGTAAACTTCTCAAATAAAGATAGGGTAATAATGCTTCATAACTGCATTTGAAATTGAGTGTGCATTATCTTATTCGTATATTATAGGGTCCACATTATAAGTATGTTCTTTTATTTTGCATACATTTTGAATTATATGAAATAAATACTAAGAACTTTAATTAAGATTTAAATATTTATATAACTGTTATACTTCCATAGGGAAAGCAATTCTATATGAAAATGGACAAGCCTTAAAAGATGATGTGATCCATATTATTTAAATTAATAAGTATTAGTCACTTAAAAGGGAGAATGAATGTGCAAAAGTGCTTATGACTGCCTCTGAACAAGTTATTAATGACGCATGAGAGTAACCCTGCAGGTTTGAATTGAAATGGCTACAATCTATATTATACAACATATTTTTACAGAAGGGAAATTTGTGACTAATGTCCTTAGAATACACAAAGGAAGGGTGATGGTTAAAATTTCTCCATAGATGGATATGATATCAAGAAGTGGGGAGTGCATCACTCCCTCTGACAACGTATTTTACAATTTGAGTACTTAACATTTTGAATTTTTCAAACATACTGAATATGATTATACTTATATTGTTTATGTACTGTGTGTGTTACATTGTAACACTCAATCACAATGTGATAGTTTGAGTGTAGTGTGAGTAACATCAGTTTGCCATAAAGTTTAGGTTGTGAAGAAAGTAAGTGTTAAAGAATAATAAGAGTACCAAGGAGGTGTTTCCTAGTGCATTAGCCTTTTTGCCTAGAAAGACACTTTAATTACCTTTTTGGCATGTGACTTTACGGGTAATATTAAAGTCATAGTGAAAAGTCACTTTATGTGGTACATATGCTAGGTACTTTATATTAATGTCACCTTATGTCTTAAAGTGACTATGTGAAAAAGTACAAAAATACCATTTAATATTAAAGTCACTTTCTAATTTTAAATTGACTTTATGTGGAGAAAAAAGTACAAGGTACAAAAAATTAAAGTGACTAGAGAGTTCATTAAATGAGGGGGACCACATGAAAAAGGGGTGAAGTGAGGGAAATGATCTCCACCATTGATCTCATGGGCTGAGATCTAAAGGCCGAGTTCAAGCCTTAGGAAGGGGGCACGAAAATCTAGGAGATATACAGCAGACTTCAGCACTCAGTTCTAGGTTGAAGGAGGGACAGTTTGTGGAGGATTTCATGGCAGAGGCAGAGAGAAAGGCTACATGCATTTCCAGGCAGCAAGTCTATCCACTGCACACAGTCCAAGGTCATTCCTGTATCTGCCAGCGCGAATTTCGGGACAGAGGCAGAGAAACAGGCAACATGCAAATCGAGGGGAAGTTTGCAGCCTGTCAGTGCTGATTTATAGGAGGTCTGCGCATTTAATGAAGGTTGACTGGCCCGAGTTACAAGGCAGTCAAAATCTGAACTGAAACCCAAATTTCAAGGGAGAGAAAGTCAATCTAAAGCTTGATTTTCCAGGCAATAAAGGTTGAACAGAAGTCTGAAATTTTGGACAGAGAAGCAAAGTATGTGGCCCAGAAATCAAGGACGACTGACAGTGGCACTCTTCCCAAGGGAGAGAAAAGTACAATTTGTTGTTATTATCTCTGTAATAATTTTCCTGAGAAGCAAATAATAAATCCTCCCTTGTAATGGTTTTCCCCATTGTGGGGTTTTTCCAAGGTCATTGTTGACCAAAAATCAGTGTAAAACTGTTTGCTTCTCTGTTTCTTTCTCTTATCAGCTGGAAAAACTCAAAAGTAGAGTAGTCCTCAATGTTTCAAAAGAATTTGTATTAATAATTTACATATCAGCTAACTTGTTTGGGCCAGTGGGCATTAAACTTTATGCAAAAACCTTGAAACTGGGAGGGCCACACAAAATAATAAATTTCTATAGTTAGTGAAATGATTATATATATGAAATAGGGTGTGCGTCATGGTTTTAAAACCTAGCTGGGTTCAACCGCTAAATTCATTAGGCTCGGAAGTCAACCCAGCCAATGACCCTAGTTTGGGCCAAGGTAGACCACGGTTTGTGCCAAATCGGCCATGAACTGGTCAGTTTGGTACTTGTTGACCACTCTATGTCAACTACCCTATAGCGATACACATTTTCGCAAAAGAATTTCATCATGCTCGAGCATTCAAATCATCTCGGATTCATCAATCATCAGTCGACAATTTGTCAAAGTTGTAAACCCATTCTACAAGTTTATAACGTAAATGATCTTAGTAAGACCATTATGTATGTAACAACTTAAGTAAGACTATTATTTTGATAACGATTTTTATCCTAGGAGATTTTTCATCTCACCAATTCATCTGTGTTTCTAAACACAAATGATCAGCAAAGTTTTTCCCTCCAGCGTCACCCCAAAGCTAGGATGGATTTTGTCGTCAAGATCATAGGTAAGTCCCAGTGTTCTAGTTAAATCTTCTGTAAAGTGATTTGGAAATAATTTTAACTAATTGGCTAAATTATTTTATTACAAATCACTTGGTCTACTATATCGTATTTTAGTCGCAGAATTGGGCAAATAATTGAGAGTCTATAACGAACCGATATCCCCCCTTCATAGGTTAAATGTAATTATCTTATGTAAATAATATTTTAGCCATGATACTAAAATATTAGAGGATTGGAAAAAATAATTAATCCCTTCATGTGTCAATTAATTAAATTTTCTCATTCATTTACCTAAATTGCATTGCACTTGTTGAAAGTCACCAGAAAAAACTGCGTTGTGCTGCTGCAACCTTAGCCGCGCCGCCTGAAGCGACTCACCTTCACGCGTCCTCCCCCATGGAGCCTGGAGGTGGCCCTGCGGCCCCTCCTCCCTTACCTCCGGAGCTCGAAGCATTCAAAAATCTGGTTGTTGCTGCAGGAAAACGCCAGCCAACAGGCCCGCAGCAAAAGTTTGTTAAAAAACTGGGCAGTATCCCCAAGGTGACCCTGCCAGTGGAGGAAACCTGTAAATCAGCGCTGAACCTCGCAGAAACTTACCTCCGGAGCTCGAAGCATTCAAAAATCTGGTTGCTGCTGCAGGAAAACGCCAGCCAACAGGCCCGCAGCAAAAGTTTGTTAAAAAACTGGGCAGTATCCCCAAGGTGACCCTGCCAGTGGAGGAAACCTGTAAATCAGCGTTGAACCTCGCAGAAAGAGGCCTCATTGGCCAATTTACCGGACTGTGGCCATCCCCGAAAGCAGTCAAAGAATGGGTTAGAAGAAATTGGTTACCTCTGGTTAACGAAGGAATAAAGAGTTACTTCGTAGGCAAAGGGTTCTTCGTCTTCTTGTTTGAAAATGCAGAGGACAGAAGCCTGATCTTTAGAAATGGGCCATACTTCATGGGCCCTTAAGGCCTCTACTTGAACAAATGGACCCCAGATTTCGACCCAACACAAGATGTGCCCAAGGCTGTTCCTGTCTGGGTGCGCCTCCCGCATCTTCCCCTTCATTGCTGGAGCCAAAACTCACTGCAATCCATTGGCAATGCACTAGGAAGATTCATAGATCAGGCCCCAAGGAAGGATCAATTCTCCTGCGCTCGGATTTGCGTGGAGGTTGATCTGGAAATAGGATTACCCGAAGCAATTCAGCTAACGGTGGCAGACTGGACATATATCCAAGAGCTCGACTATGAATAGCTACCTTTCAAGTGCCGACACTGTCATGAGTACGGGCACTTTGCAAGATACTGCAAAAAGAGAAATGAGGAGACAACAGAGAAGGAAAGGGGAGAACAATGGAAACAGGCAAAGAAACCAACAAGCAATAGACAGAGCAACAAAAATAAGGCCAAAGAGACAGAGAATAAAGCAGGTAATGGAAATACAAGCAATCAAAACATCGGGAGCAGAAACACAATCAGCAATGAAGGGGACAAAAACCCCTTTGAAATTCTCACGCCGCCTTCAGATCCTCCAGAGGCAGAGAAAGAAGATCCACCTCAGCTGGAGAATAACGACACCATAGACCCAGGTAATAACTCAATCCCTACCCCAAGCAATATTTCCTCCCCTACCTACGCTGATATTATCAAACAAAAGAAGAAAACCACAGAGAATATGGGCTCATCAGATGATGAAACATTCAAAAGGACAGCAAAAAAGGTTGGACGAAGAACAAACAGGGAAAATAGAGAAGAGGAGTCAGAAAGAAAAAAAACCCTCGGCAGTCAAGCCACCATAGAAATGACACTTGGGAGGAATACCAGGCCTAGGGCCCCCAAAGGAGGAGGGCCTACCCCTATAAGTGGTAAATGATGTAGCTGATCTCTTGGAACTGCAGGGGTTTGGGGAATCCCACAAAAGCAGAAGCCATAAAAGATCTTTTGAAAATGGAACCCATAGACATCCTCATGCTCCAAGAAACAAAAGTAGAAGGGGAGATCCTTCTAAGTACCTGTAACACCAAATGGAAATTTGACTCCGGAAAGGTTGTGAGTGCAAGAGGCACGGCTGGAGGAATAGGAACATTCTGGGCAAAAAATTCCTTCTCCCTAGAAAGATCATTCGAGACCCAGCATTGGATATATACAGAACTACGGCATATAGCAAGCAATCTCAGCATAGCCTTGTTTAATATGTATGTTCCTGTTCACTACGAGGAAAAGAGAGAATGCTGGAAGACTCTATCAGAGTTTTTAGATCACAACAATCCCAGGAACATAATTATAGGAGGCGACCTGAACATAATTCTTGATCCTAAAGAGAAAAGAGGAGGGACTTACTTAAGAGACCCTTTTCTAACCACAGTGGAGAACATAATATTACAAAGGGAATTAGTAGACTTCAAGCCAATTAAAGGAAAATACACATGGACCAATAACAGAACAGGAGAAAATCATATTACAGCAAGGTTGGATAGATTTCTCGTCAGCAGCTCTATAATGATGGGAAAAAGAATAGTCATAAATAAGATCCTTCCAAAGCTCAGTTCGGATCACAAACCTGTCCTCCTCTGCCTGAAAGAAGAAGAGGATCTTGGACCCCTCCCCTTTCGCTTCAGTCCTCTCTGGGCGGAAAGGGAAGGATTCATGGAAACAGTCCAAGCAGCTTGGAACACAGAAGTCTCAGGCTCCCCAAGCTATGTTTGGGAGCAAAAAATAAAAAATACAAAGAAGGCTCTTAAAGAGTGGATAAAGAAACCTATGAAAACTCCCACCAGTAAGAGGAAAGAGGCTGTCGCACAGCTGGAAGAAATTCAATTTGATTTGGAAGAGAAAGACATCCATTCCATGGACTTAGACCAAGAAAAAATTGCACAAAGGAAAACATATTGTTCTTTTAGAAGCGAGGAAGAGTACTGGCGTCTAAAGTATCGCAGCCTGTGGCTTAAAGCTGGGGATAGAAATACCGCATACTTCTATAAATAGTTTAGGGCTAGACTCTGCCGAAACCATATAGCAGAAATCATCTTACCTAATGGACAGGTTTGTAAAGGATTCGCCCAAATCAAGGAAGCTGCTGTAAATCACTTCCAAAATCTACTTACAACAGAAAAGGAGGGGAGTGAGGAAGACACACTAGAGTTCCTCGCTAACATTCCAAAGCTAATCAGCACGGAGGATAATGAAAACCTCATGAGCTCAGTAACAGAAGAAGAAGTATCCAACATTGTGTGGTCTATGGAGCCTGACAAAGCGCCAGGACCAGATGGTTTTACAATCCATTTCTATAGAATCTGTTGGGCATTAGTCAAACCAGACCTCCTCAGAATGATACGTGGATTCATGAGAAAGGCAAGGATAGGGGGCGGAATCAACTCAACCTTTCTTGCCTTAATTCCTAAGGAGATAAATCCAAGATCTTTTGACAGGTACAAGCCGATATCTCTATGCAATGCGTCCTACAAGATTGTGTCCAAACTTCTGGCGAGCAGAATCAAGCCTCTCTTGCAAGAGCTCATTTCTCCAGCTCAGGGGGGATTTGTGAAAGGAAGACACATTCTGGACAATGTTATCCAAGTCCAAGAAGCTCTGCACTCGAGCCATTCGCGCAAAGAACAAGGTATGCTTATAAAACTGGACATGTGTAATGCTTTTGATAGAGTTAATCGCTCCTTTTTGTACAGGGTCCTTACAGCCTTCGGTTTCAATCAAGAGTTTATAAATCTAATCAAAGCATGTCTAGAAAAGATCTGGATAGCTCCTATGGTAAACGGCAGACCAGCAGATTTCTTCTTAGCCACCAGGGGATTGAGGCAGGGCTGCCCTTTGTCTCCATTTCTTTACATACTGATGGCAGATTCTCTGAGTAGAAAATTAACTTTGGAAAAACAAAATGGTAACCTCCCTGGAATCAGGATTGTGAAGGAAATCGACCCAATGAACCACGCGTTGTTTGTTGATGCCTCACTGTTGCTTGGGGGCGCATCTCTACGAATTGCGAACTCCTTCAAGATCATCCTCAAAAAGTTCTGCAACATCTCTGGAGTGTTAATCAGCGAAAGGAAAAGCGTTGTCTATGGGTGGAACACAGATCAGCAGACAATCAACAGAATTGCCAGCAACCTGGGCTTCAATGGGTACGCAGATTGAGACAAATTCAAATACTTGGGTCTTCCAATAACAAAGGGATCCAACAGGAATCAACTGTGGGAAGAGGTGATCTCCAAATTTAAGAAAAAGATCGCAGGATGGGGAGGTTATTGGCTCACCACAGGAGGTAAACTCACGCTCATTAGAGCTGTACTCTCGGCACTACCCACGTACCAGGCCTCCTTAATGCTAGCTCCAAAGCAAATCTCAGATCAGATCTCCAGCCTTATGCGAAATTTCCTGTGGAATGGAGGGAGAGGAAATGACAATAGATTTCAACTGATAAATTGGGAAACAACGAAAAGACCTATGGAGGAAGGAGGACTCCAAATACGAGATCCTCTTCTAGCAAATATAGTGCTGGGATGCAAATTACTGTGGCAGTTGCTCGATGAGCCTAGTCACCCTGTCAGCCTGATATTAAAATACAAATATTTCAAACATCAGTCAATAAGAACCTTCATTCCGGAGAAAGCCCCTAAAGGAACGCAAGCCTGGAAGTTATGCAGCAAAGGTATTGAATTCTTCAAAACCCACCTGTTCAAAATTCCTGGGAACGACAAAAACACTCTGTTATGGAAAGACAGAGTCATGGGACACCCTCCCCTCAAAGAAAATAGTGAAATCGCAGAGATAAGAGTATGGCTACGGTCAAAAGGAATCCGTAAGATCGAAGATATTGCTGGATGGGATGACAGAGGAGAGTGGCAATGCTGGAATTTCCCCAAGGAACCAGCGCAACTCGCCACATAGCTACACGCCCTTAAAAAGGCGATTTCAGACTTCGCTCCAGTCCATAGAGATGAAGAAGACTCCTGGGGATGGGGAAAGACGGGTGTGTACACAGCAAGGCAAGGATATCTACAAATGCAAAGCAAAAAGAACTCGCCTCATCCGAAAGAAGTATGGAAGCAGGTATGGGACAGTTTTAGCATTCCCAAGATCAACTTTTTCTTTTGGATTTTGTTCCATAACAAGATCTTGACTGGAGAAAACCTGTGCAAGAGAAACATAGCAGGCCCCCACCGATGTGTTCTATGCAAAAATGCTCAGGAAACCACAGATCACTTGTTTATTAATTGTGAGTATGCCAAGAAGGTCTGGAATATTTTTCTGACAAGAATAAATGTGAGACCCTCAGCTCAATGTACGATAGCAGAAATGTTCACCTCTTGGAAAGCCAGCTACCCACATAATATTGCTGGCAAATCTCCATGGTACAAGATATGGATCGCTGCTCCAAAATACCTATGCTGGAAGCTCTGGCTTGCCCGGAACAAAATTATCTTCAACCAAAATGAAATAGCAGCAGAAAAAGTGGCAGAACAGGCAAAGAAACTCCTTCTTGAAACCCTGAACTATTCTTCAGTCAAAGATGACAATTCCCTTCGAACAGAGGAAAAGGCCTGGCTGGACGGTTTCTCATTCATTACCAGACCTTCAGCAATTACTCGACCAACCCACAAGGAAAGATGGCAGGTCCGAGAACCCCAGGATAGATTTCAGCAGTGGTGGAAATCGCAGGGCAAGTGCACTATCTTCTTTGACGGCGCTTCAAAAGGCAATCCAGGCACTTCAGGAGCAGGAGGGGTAATTTATTATCCGAGTAGAGAAAAAGAAGATTTCAGTTGGGGATTAGGAACGAAAACCAACAACCAGGCAGAAGTTCTTGGTCTCTTAAAAGCCTGCCAATTAGCCAGGAAAGAAAGCCAAAGAGAAATTATCATTTTTGGGGACTCAGAACTGCTGCTGAAGGCATTAAGAAGCAAGGAATGGTTAAAGGATCCTCTGTTAAATAAACATCTCTCAAGAGTGAACAGAATTCTGAAGGATTTCTCCTCGGCGCAAACATTTCATATCCTCAGAGATTTAAACAAGGAGGCGGACAGATTGGCAAACACAGGCTGCACTCAGCAAAGTGGAATGATCAGCATAAATGCAGGAGCTTTGAAATTGGCAATCATCCCTTAACTGGGAGAGGTGCTCATGTAAATCCATGAATTGTAATTCGGTTGATTAGGCTTTGCCCAACCTGGAATTCTCAATAAAA
>APFE031384446.1:123372-179634 GCA_000404065.3 Pinus taeda | reverse complement strand
TTGTAAGGTAGCTGGAGCAATTATTGAGGATAAATACCCCAACATATTTTGGTCTGGGTGTTTGGTTCACACAATGAACCTTTTGATGCATGATATTGTTAAGAACAAAAACGAACATTACAAATGGATTGGTGACCTATACAAGAAAGGCAAACAAATGATAAAATTTATTACAAATCATAGCAATACCCATGGCCTTTTCCGCAGTCACTCAAGATTGGAGTTGTTGAAGATTACGAGGACTAGATTTGGCTGCTATTACCTCACCTTCAGGTGCCTTTTGAAGGTAAGAGAGATATTGGCTAGCATGGTATCAAGTCCACACTGGCAGGTATTAAAGGAAAGGGCTACAAATGCAACTGACAGGCACGGTTTTGAACAGATAGAGGAGGCCGCTCTTGATGGTATGTTTTGGGCACGTGTGAGGCAAGTATTGGATTTCACCAAGCCCATTTATCACATGATTCGGTTTGCAGATACAAATAAACCAGTGATTGGCGAGGTGTATGAGCAGATGGATACCATGTTGGGCCAAATAAAAGATATTGTTCATAACAATGATCCCAACTTGTACAAATTGATTCACGATTGTGTGTGTGTGTACGGTGGGATAAATTGTTCCACTACATTGCTTGGCGTATATCCTTACGCCAAAATACTACTCTACATCTTGGTTGGGCCAACCTGCACCAGGGGGTGGGGTTAGGCCTAAACCCCATATAGATGAAGAGGTATCTAAAGGATATTTGGAAGCATTAGAAAAGTTGATACCTGACAAGGAGGAATGTGCTAATGTGCGTCTTGAAATAGGCAGATACTTCAGTGGCACTGGTTTGTTTGGTACCTTTCATGCAATGGAAGATAGAGACAGATTTGATGCTCTCACATGGCGGGAATCATATGGCGGCCATGGACTTTTGCCAAAATTGGCAAAAAAAGTTCTCTTACAGGTTGTAAATACTTCTTCTGCAAAGAAGTGTTGGAGCACCTACAGCTTCATACATAATATGAAAAGAAACAGACTCAATGAAAACCGGGCAGAAAGCTTGGTTTATGTGCACTACAACTTGAGGTTGTTGAGTCATTACTGTGATCGGGCTTATGAGGATCCAACATATAAAATTTGGGACAACCACCCAGAGGATGATAATTTGGAGGATGGCATTATACATCTTGAAGAACTGGAAGAGGAACTTATAAGAAAGGAAGATGAAGCAACAACCATGCCACCTCCACCATCCAGTAGCAGTGCTCGAGTTCCGAGTCTTGTTCCTTCACTGTTGCCGCCTGCATCTACACCCTCACGTGGAGGGCATGTGCCTTCTAGTTCTGGTCGTCGGTCTATGCGGGAGACTCCTAGAAGACCACCACAACCTACTTATACATTAGACATGTCTCGTGGCAAGGGCCACATGTAGCAGTGGATAATAGATTTATAGTTTACTTGTCTTTTCTAGTTTCTATTAGTTTTCATAACTGTTGAGTCTTGACTCTTTCATATCATAATGATATTTTTTGTAAATAATATATGACTGTGACAATTTAAGTTTGAAGTTTGAAGTTGGCAATTATAACTCATTGGTAATGATTCTGAATTATGAATATGATGCTTCGTGAAAGTTGTTTCATTTCATTTTCATAATTCATTTATATAACATTTCATATTTCATAGCTCTAGTATTATCTTCTTGTAAATGGTTAAACTTAGCTAATACAAGTACAACTGAGTGAAATCACATGATGATTTAAATGTTTATATATTGAACTATTTATCGATTTCTTGAAAGCTTGAAGTTGAACTTTAAAGAATTGATGAATCATGATTTCACGAGACTCAATAATAATGTTGTAATATGCATGTTTACTAACTTGTAGACGATGGTTGATGAAGATTATTAACTTCCTAGATATTTGATGTTATATGGCTTCAATGTATCAATCATGTTTTTTATGTTTCGTATATACTAATTCATCATTCTACATGTTATTTTGTTGACATATATGTATCAAATATAAAAATATAAAATGCTATATATATTATATAAAAATCACTCCAGGATTCGCTCCCAAACCTAGAGCTTTTGAAAATGTCGCTCCCACTCCCAAGTAACACTGGCCTATATCAAAACTCATTTTTTTAAAATTAATCATCTTTTATAATTTGTGCTCAATAGATAGATCTGGTTAGAAAGAGTCTATATCTACAGATCTAGGAGCGAAGTTAGACTCATACTCCTTAGATCTGGTAGATCTGAATTTAATTGATAAATCTGGCTAGAAAGTGCCTATATCTACAGATCTAGGAGTGGAGTTGAACTCATACCCCTCAGATCTGGTAGATTTGAATTTAATTAATAAATCTGGCTAGGAAGAGCTTAGATCTACAAATTTGGAAGCGGAGTTGGACTCATACTCCTCAAGTCTGATAGATCTATAGTTTATTTGTATAGCTCTGAAGTTTTGTAATATTATTTTAAATTTCTAACAACTGGGTTTTGGGTTTTAGTTTAATTTTTGTATATATGTGGGATCTGGGGTTTCATTTCATTTTGTGCAGGTATAGGTCTGAAGTTTGTCAAGGAGATTTTTGGGGTTTTGAGACAGATCTAGGCCCTAGAGGGCAAGTTTTGTCTCAAATTTTGTTTATAGGGCCAAAAAACGAATTTTGCCCATTTAAAGCAAGAAGATCGAGGTTTAAAATTTTCGTGAAGTATTAGGAAAAAATTTAAAGGCCCTAAAGGCCTAGCATTGTCTTTTTCTCCTTAGATTTGCCTTCTCCAAGGCTTAACACACCCCTCCAACCCTCTCTCCTGCCTGCCACAAGCTCTCAAAGCCTCCTTGATGTCCCTACGGCTCCTTTCCTCTGGCTTGTGTCCCCTTATCTTTCTTCCTAACACTTGTTGCCTCTCTATTTTCCTTCTCGGCTTGCCCTTCCTCCTTTCCTAAACCTCTCCCCTTAGCCCTCATTTCCCTGTTTCTCTACGCTGCGCTCACCTGCCTCCTCTCATTTCATCTCCCTTCCACAATGCTGTAGCAACCTCCCTCTAATTTGCACACCTGTTCAGCCCTTAAGCCACCTAAACGCAACATCAATTTCCTTCATTTGACATGGCCTTTTGGCCCTATGACACGAATCTGAACCCAAAAAAAAAAAATTGAGATTGAGAAGGAATTTGGGCATTCAACTATGGGAGAGAAGAACATTTTTTCTGAGTCAAGTTTGGCATCAAATCTGAAGGTGGGTGATTAAATTCATTGATTTGGAAGAAGTTTTCAAGCCTTTGGGCTCTCTGGTATGCTTCTCTGAACCTTATCCTAGTATTTTCAATCAAACGAACTTGCATAATAAGACATCTAAATCATGACATTAATTCAACACAATGGCAAAATAATCATTGGGATAAAATTTACAAATTTGAATGGATGTCTCTTATGCTTTCTGAAGTTTGATCATTAAATTGGATTGCATCTTTATTTTGAGTACATTTGAGAAGATAGTAAAATTCAAAATTGTTTAAAATAATTCGGCATTAGTTTGGCATCTAAACTTACAGTTGTCCTAAGAGAATTTGTTGCTATCAATCTTTGATAACTTTTGCTTTTAAGGTAAAGTTTTACATTCTTCATTTCAGCAAAGTTTTAATGGTTATTGGCAGTATAATTTAAAGTTTGAATGCTTTCTAACTCTTGAGATCACACACAAACTCACTATTTAGAGAATAATTCCACATGTCTGGTCAAGAGGATAACTTAAAGAATTGTTAATATCTAATTTCTTGTCCCATTAATTTGTGAAAGTTTCTTGTGTTACAATCTAATTCTCTTTGAGCTAAGTGGGATTGAAAGTGATTTACTTTACGTGCATGTCATAGAGTAATTTGTGGTTTCAGATAATTGAATGATTTGAGATCTAGTACTCATCAAAGCAATAGGTGTCCATCATGTACTTGATCTCAAAATTTGTAAAGCAAGAGTATTGAACTCCATAAGGCACTAGTTTCAAATCTTATAAATCTAATCGAATCCTTAACATCTTGCTAAATCTAAACAAGTACTTGGTCACTCAACGGTGTCTCCCTGACTAGTTGGTTCCCAACTAGTCCTTCATCTCATTTCCATATGGTCTACCCCCCATAGTCTGTTGTAGGGAGACAGCTTAAACGGAGAAGTTGGGGATTAGGGTGACAGCTCCCAACCTAAGTCGTTGTTGTGGTGCCTATACATTTTGAGCGACAACAATACCAAACCAGAATGAACCTGTATAACCCAGCCGGTTTCTTCAGAACTCGGTCGGGTCATTGACGGCTCCCACGTGCAGGGCTGCAAACCCACACTAAGCTGTTTAGGGTGGCTGTGAAAGGTTTTTTGAGAAACTAGGGGTTGTTTCCCTCCAAAAAAACCCCTCTGAGCCTATAAAATCATCCTCCCCTCTTATTTGCCTCACACATCTCATTTGGAGTTATTACGAGCTTAATTGTCAACTTGGAGAGTGTTGAGTTTTTGCAGAAGTAGTGTAACAACAGAGAGTTTGGGTTGTGTTTGTCATCTTGGAGCTGCATTGTTTTTGGACTCTAGAGGTCATTTAGAGTCTCATTGAATATGTATTTTGTTGTTGATATGTATTGCACTCAATGCGATTTTGATATGTTCACCCTCACATGGTATATAGATGAGAAAACTTTGCATTTTTGTCTCTAATGGTTTGGAATCATGGTTTTAAATCTTAAAAATAACTTTTTTCACTAAAATTAATTATTTCATATATTTTTTAAAGACGGGTTCGTTGAGATCAGACTAGTCCGATTTTTTCAGTTCAAATTTAAAAACAGGTTTGATAGGTGGACCAGGTCGGTTACCGAGTCTGATTTTTAAAACTATGGTGTGTATTATATGGATGGGGTGGGGGTAATAATATTATTATGTGTAGTTGGTATTACATAGAGGAACTTGAAAATACTCTATAAAAGGGAGTGCATGACATTTTCATGGAATGTATTTTAGGAACCTAGAATATGTGGGGACAACAATACATTATTTGCATGTGAAATTTATTATTAGCTCTTTCTTACACTATTTAAATATCATTTATAACCATGAATAAAATTGATCAAAATCAATTACGCAAATCCCATAAACAACTATAATGTATTTTGCATGGCATATATTTATAGGAACGAAATGTGCAACTTATGTCTTCATAATACATAATAAAAAGAGTAGAAAGTGAAGAGATTGGAGTTTATCCAAGGATGGAAACAATTTCAAAAAGGGGAAAGTGTGTTAACTTTTGGGGTTACTCCAAAAGTGTTTTCACCTTGCTCAAAGTGCACTAGGTCTGGTAGCCCCTTGGCAATGCTTCATGGACATATTGATGGCTTAATTTGGGTAGATGCTTGACCTTCGTTAAAATGCTAGCATAGTGCCCTTACCTAGGTGGTTGTTACATTGATTGGCATGATGACTAACCCACTAGGTGCACACAATCGGGGAGCCAGTTACTCGATTAGGGGAGGTACCTACCAAGGAGTAGAAGCATTGAGCGCTTGAAGGACACTTAACCTTGGAGTTTGGAACCATCTGATATATACCTCAGAGGTTTGACACTTGACCTAAGGACACTTGCGTTGAGAATCATACTTCATGGAGATTGGACACTTTCGTTGAGAAGCATACTTCATGGAGATTGGTTGTGGAAGCTACCACATGTTGAGGAGGAACACTGTAGCATGGTAATCACATTTCCACACATCAAAATAGCAAGGGACACATAAGAGGACATGTGGCACACGGTTCGAGTAGAGCCTTGCATGAGAACACTTCGATAGTAGACCACAGTGGAAGAGGGAGCATTGGACTAACAACTTGTTAAAGGGCACACCATATTGGAGGGGCACTAAACCCAAGGAGGATCATGCTTGGAAGGTGTTTCACCTTGGGAGTCAAATAAGTGCTAGCTTGACATAGGTACAACCTTGTACTATAGAGTGCTCCACGTGGGGCAGCCTTGTTGGTTACTTGTATGTACCTACATCTTTGTTTTATGTTATCCTCCCACATACACACTACATATAAAGGGAAAAGAGAACTCTTGCATTTACCATCATACATTATACTCTATTTTATCTTTGAATTGTCTTGGATAAGTCTTATAAGGAACAAGACACTAGGGTTCATGATGACACCCTAAGAGAAGACTGTTGAAAATATGGGGCATCCTCTATATAGATAATCACTTCTTATGATTTCATATTTAGTATTTTTCTTGTGATCCTTTTAATTTTTTAATCATAAAGCAATTACATAGAGGAGCTCAACAATAAAAACAAAATGCCACAAAGATCATAAAGAGACAGCCACATAATAACACAAGAGTTTACCCTTGGAAAACCTACATGGGGGAAAAACCAGCAATCCTTTCCTTATAGAATCAATTGAACAAGAGAGACATCAAAGTCAAGACTATGGACAAACTAACTAGCAAGGTCGAACACCAAGTGTCCAAGTCAGCCCTCCTCAATACGCCTGCAACAGAGACAATTCGGTCCTCTTTCCACAGATTGAATAACAAAGAACTTATGCCTATGACCACAGAGATAAATCACAAAATCTCAGCCCCTTTCCACAGTGATGAGTCACAAAATCCTCAGTCCCTTTCCTCAGATATTAACCACAGAGTCTCAACCTACTTGCATAAACATAACTCACAGAAGTTCGACCTTCTTGTATAGAGATAAACCACAAAGAAACTCGGCCCTTTCCAAGAGATTTGACTTGCCTTTGATCTTCATTTTGCTCCTTTACTTGCTTCATATGGCTAGAAGATATTACTTGATCCTCAGATTGAATGGTGATGGAGAGGAGGACGAGTGACTCCAATAAATAGAGACCCATAGGCCAAATGGGTGCCTTGAATAGCTCGACTGACTTGAAGAGTAGAGAGTCGACTTGGCATCCATCCACACCTAATGTTCGAATGCCCCCTAAAAACTAACAGGTTTGGCCTCAATCAACTCATTCATCAATGCCATGTAACCGGAATAGTGTCGACGAGCCTTGCGCTTCCTAACTAGATATCTTGGAGTACCAACATACTCCTGGGCCTCTCTCAATGTCTTCTCATCCCACTTGGCCCCCTTCCTAGTTGTGTTAGGAGTCTGAGGCAGGGTGTGAGGAGCCCTCTGCCACTCATCTTATTCTTCTTGCTCGCTCTTTTCTTCAATTTGCGTGATAGTACTCTAAGGAGTCTACGTTGTCTCAATCTTTGGTGCCTGTTACTCTCGAACCTCAATTGTAGGTAGATCTGCATTACAAGACTTTCAAAAAGCCCTCTCTTCCTCAAATGTCACATCAATGTGTATCACTGTCTTCCTGAGAGCATGAATGTACACTCGATAGGTTTTTGAAGTCTCATTGTACCCCACAAGGATCCCCTTCTCTGTAGTAGGTATCAGTTTTGTTCTATTTTCAGAAGGAATATGGCAATACATAAAGCATCCAAAAATGTGTATGTGTCTCAAATCTAGTTTCTTCCCCATAAATGCCTCCTCAGGTGTTAATCTTCCCAACACCTTGTGTGGGCTTCTATTCTGCAAATATACGGTAGTATTGCAAGCCTTTGCCCATAAAAACATGGGCAGCTCCTGATCATCAAGCATAGCCTTAGTCGCTCCAACAATAGCCATGTTCTTCTATTATGCAACCTCATTCTACTAACGGTTGTACGGACCTATCAGCTCCTGCATGATGCCCTCATGTACACAGAAGTCCTTGAAGGCGTTAAAGGTCTACTCGCCTCCATTATCAAACCTCAATGCCTTGATCTTTCTCCTAGTCTAGTTCTCGACAAGAACAATGAACTCCTTGAACCAACTAAAAACCTTGTCTTTATTCTTCATGAAATAGATGCAGGTCTTCATGGAGAAGTCGTCTATGAAGCTCACATAGTAATGATACCCACTTAAGGATACAGTTGACATGGGCCCACACAAGTCTAAGTGTACTAGGTCCAAAATCCCTTTGGCCATAGTGTCGCTACTCGGAAAGCTAGCCTTTGCATACTTGCGTAGTGCACAACCCTTGCACACCTCATGTTGCTCAACCTTTAACTCTGACAACCCTGTCACAATCTCTCTGAGCACATTAAGCGCTCCATGATGAAGATGAGCCATCCTTTTATGTCACAACTCCCCCAACCCTTTGCTACAGTTCACTAATGTTTCCAATGGCTCAAGCTACAGCCTAAACAGATTACCTTTCCTAACCCCTATCACTTTGGTTGTCCTGGAGTTCTTGGGTCAAATGTATACTTTTCCCTCCGCAAAGGTTACGATGTAACTTTTGTCCTCCAAGGTAGCAAATGAAATAAGGTTCTTGATCATGCCCAGAATGTACAGCATGTCTTCCACCAACAAGGGTTTGTCAGACTCCCTCTGAAACTTGACTATATCAACACCAGTTGCCTAATACTTGCCATTGTCTCCAAGTTCTATGTAGAAATCCATCTCCTTTGCCATCAGGCTAGTGAAGTACTCCTTGACCCCTGTCACATGGCAAGAAGCCCCACTATCAATATACGACACGCTAGTGGCAACTAAGCTTGAGAGACAATTAATGAGTGAAAACTTATTCTCAAACTTTGTTGCAAACTTGTCCACTTCTACAGTAGCAACAACTTGCTTCCTCTGTTTGCCCCTCTTCTTATTAGGGCACTAGCTAGCGAAGTGTCCTAGCTGACGCCATGCAAAACATTTTATCTTACTTAGGTCTTTCTTCTTCTCATCCTTTGAAAGTAACCCATCACTTGGCCCCTTCTTGACCTTAGACTTACCCTTGCTTGTTCGGGCAAGATTCTCCTCCTCTTTCAATCTCTTCTTCTGGTCACCACGCTAAGCTCCCTTTCAGATTTCCTCTTGGATGAAATGATCCCAGATCCTTTCCCAGGAGGGCAGGTGCTCCTGGCAAACAATACACTTGACGAACACCTCCCATTGTTTTATAAAGAAATACAAGGCTATAGTAGTTATACGCACTAGCACGGGTTCTAGGAATCTATCCCCAATAGTCACCATTTCGTCCTCAACTACATTATCTTGGTCAAGTAAGTGGCTACACTGTCACCCTTGGACATTCTGATGTTGTAAAGCTTGTCCCTCAGCACCACCTTACGACTCTGATAGTCACTCTCGTTACTCGTACAACTTGGTGAGTGCATCCCACATCTTCTTAGTAGTGTCTTTCTCCAACAGATAATGTATCAATTTGTCTTTTACCCATTGAGAATAATCGTCGACACCTTGGCCTCTTTAAAGTTTAACCTCATGAAGGTCTAGAGGAATGGGATTTGAACTACAGGGAGTAACTGTTGTATTGATGAAGTTCCACGACTTGTTCTCCTTGAGTGTTGTTGTGATTCGAACCCTCCACTGAAGATAGTTTGAGGAGCCTTCTAGTCTGTCTTCATACCAAATGCTGGTGGTAGTGGCAAAAAACCCTAGAAGCTTGTTCGCTGAACTCTGATTGCTTGACCTGCCCTATGTCAAATCGTCTGGCTTCGCATTCAGAGACTACAACTCTGATACCATGTTAAATCTTGAAAACCCAGCTACAGATTTGATGTTCAACAACTATTCACAAAACAAAAATGAAAGATGTTTTTTAACCTGATTTGTAACAGCAAATATTCTGGGTTCTTAACTAGCATAAACGGCAGAAAAAAAAACTCGCAAAGCAAAACACACATAAAGGAATGATACAGATATACCTTGGAAACCCTAGTGTGGAAAAAACCAGAAAACATTGGGCTTCAGCTTCATAAATTCAGTTTACAGCAAATCTTTACAACAGAAAATTGCTACAGCAATTTGTCCCAGCAAATCTAAGTCAAATCAACCCCAACGCAACACTATACCGCCCAGCAAATCAGTTTTTGTGCCCAACAAATTTTAAAATTTCAGCCTGTACAGCCCAAGAAGTTCGTGGTTGTATGGCCCCTTTAAATTACTAGTTCGCTGATCTGAATCTTCCCCTATATGCTACCCTGGTGTCTCAACCTGTTGTTTGCTGCTTTGATTGTCAAAACGTTCTTTCCAACTGAATGCCCAAGCATGCCAATCAAATGAGCTCCTCAACAGCTCAAACTTCTTTCATAAAGTGCTTAACCCTAATCTCCAAAGAGATGGATGGCTGAGATTTCATCTCATTTCTTGAGATCAAGGGCTACGACTTAATCTATCATTGACCCTTTTACCCTTCCCAAAAAAGGTGGCCAGCAAGTCAAATAATTAAATTAAACTGTTGTCTAAAGTCCTGACTTAGGGAATTAATTAAATAATCATTGTAGGAGTTATTTGAGGTGGTTGGCTGCATGCTATGGTACATCACCTACGCAGAACCACCTTCCAAGCCACAAATTCAACATAGAATACATAATACAAGGTCTCACATGGCTTTTACATTGCTTTTGACTTATGACCTTGGGTTTACAATGGTGGTGGTAAATATTGCAAAAGATTTTATGTACCCCTGTTGACATCAGGGTAACAGGCCCAACTACCCTTCCATTGCCACTGAACCAATCCTACATTTATTTGTATAAGAAACCTGTACGCAGTGTCTTTATAACCAGACAAACCAAAACTGGAACCAGCCAGTTCGGCTGATCAGATCTCCAAACACCTTGAACCTTGAACTGGTTCAAGGACTGATTTTTTAGATTTTCTATACCATGGTAAACAAACTCTATACTAAAAGAATTTCTAAAACACTAAATAGCTGAAAACTGAAAGCCACTCAAAACTGCAACTCTAATAATGCTAGAATCTATAAACACACACTACAAGAAATAAATAACAGAAATTCAGTAGATGGACCGTCAAAACCCATTACTGCTTTATCATTAATTTTGAACTGAAATCTGCTACAGGAAAGAAACAGCGAGATAATTCATTGCTCATTGTTGAACTGAATGAATTTAACCTGTATCCCTACCTTCTCCTTTATAAACTAGAAGAGTACAATGAATCTGGATCATGCACAACAATGCCTCAACTGAAGGTCTTAAATCCTAATTCCAGTGCACCTCCCTTGCAGGATAGCCGAGCCAAGTAAAGTGCACCTCCACCAAAGATCCTTTTGGCATGCAAGCATGCATCCTCATAGAGATATGCGCCCTTAACTAGACTGCATGCACCTTACCTGACTAAACTTGGAATTAAGTCAAAAACTAGAAAACTGCTAGAATAAGATGGAACCAACACATGCAAACTGCTGAGTTTATCATGCAAACAGATGAGGATACACCGCTGGAATGCACCATACTGCTAAATCTTGAAGAAAGTGTACCCTATCTGTCCAGTTCAAACTGCTGCAACTGAAGCGTCTACATCTTTTCATGAGTGTGCCCAGGACTGTGGAAGACTACCCAAGGTACAATCTAACATGGTTCCACACCAAACCTGGTAGTGTGTGGCCATGTGTGGTTTCAACCCATGAAAGTTAATTTTAAATTAGAATTGAACCTACAGCTATCCTTCCCACCCCTAAATCTTAACTTGAAGTTATACAGAGCACTCCCACCCCCAACCCACCTCTCTATTTGCCTCACACCTCTCTCATTTAGCATTTGTGAGCATTTGGAGTTTGTGGAGTTGCATTGAAGTGTCACAACCCGGAGTGACCTGAAGCTTGTTTGGCATTTCTTGTGCACTGTTTTCTGTGGATTTGGCATCTAAAGTAGGAACCTACATCCCATCTACAAGTGTAGAGAAGCAATCATGTTGATCAGTGATATGTAGTGGACTAGTAGCTTGTAGCATGTTGATTTTTCGACAGGCCATTTAAAGCCTCGTTGATTATATATTTTGTTCTGGATATGCATCGCACTCTAAGTCACCAGGTTCCGCGAATTTAATCCTTCGAATTTGAAATTCGCCGAACCTCAAAATAATTCGAACAAATTTGTTTCTGTTCGCCAAACTTTATGCCGAACACGAACAAATTCGATGAAATTCACCAAAAATTCGTTGAAATTCATTCAGGGTTTTGTGGTTCAGCATTTTTCCATCATTTACAGTAAAAAAAATTGGTAAGTTTGGTAACCCTAATGAATTTGAGGCTAAAACTTGGAGCCACGCGAAAATCTACCTCACTCACAGTCACACTCGCTTACTCCACCACCAACTGGTGAAATAATCGGGCCTTTTGGAATTGGATAACGAGCCACCAGGAAGTTGGATAACTAGGCCACTGTGGCATTTGGAATCATTGAAAAAACGAGAAGGATTTTGATCCGATTGACAGACTTTTCTAATGGGAACAATAATCATTGATCAATCTTCTTCAAGTAATGTTTCTGTCAACCAACCCATCGAGAGGGTTGAATCATTGGGATGAATAATGAATTTTTGTCCAGTTCAGTTAATAGAATTCACTAACTAAAACAACAAGTATTTTTTGTCAATTTATAGTTTTGTTAATCAGCATATAATTCCATTGTGATGTATTGCCGGCAAATAATTTGTAATTGTCTGTATGGATTTAGTGAAAGTTAATGGTGATTTTTTTCCTTTTTATGGAGTAATATACATGATTTAGTTGTGAAGAACTGTGGCTATATGTGTTTTCCAGCCTGCTTAAACTTATATTGTATATAATATTTCAAATTTTATATGTCGAATTTTATCAGCAAAATTTTAGGTACTGAACTTTATTCGAATTTCAAGGTTGCCGAACTCGAACACGAACATGAACGCAGTGACTTAGATTGCACTCAATGGCATTTTGTTATATTCACGCTTACATGGTATATACATGAGCAGACTTTTCATATTTTGTCTCTCATGATTTGAAATCTACAATTTTCATATTCTATGCATTTTTAAGTAAACTGATTCATAAACCGAGTTATCAGCCAATTCCAATCTACGTCCAGTCCGACCCTTGGCCTGTTCCAAGTCTGATTGTGACTATTCAAACATTGTCTGTATGTACATATCTTGATCACCTTAATAGTTAAAGGAAGCATTTTATTCCAAACAAGTACAAGATTCCATAGGTAATTTAACTTTGACCTGGAAAATGGGTTAGTCTTAGATTTAACTGTGCACTACCCTGAAACCTTAATTCGCATAGCCCTTACTCTTAATTCTACACCAAAATGAACAGACAGCTCAATTGTAATGAACCAAACCGGACAGCCATTGTACCTTAATGAGGTGACACAACACAGAGGTATATAAACAAAATTTGTTCATTGGTTCAGATTTCAAATCTATGTTTCTACAGAAGTCACCAAAGCCACTTACATTTACATGATTGCCAATAAAAAGGCAATAATTTCCACCAACATTACATAATAATAAAAAGAAAGATGAAGGCAATAATATCAAATACTATTTGATTCGCTTTTAGTTTCCCCTTTACTCGGTCTGAATATAAAGGCAATGGACATTTAACACAAGTTGGTCTCCAATAACAAACATTAACCATACTAACCTCTCGCTGGTTTACACGATATGTAGAAATGCCAAACACATTTAATCGAATATCATTAGCCTGTTGGTCCCACTCAAATGATCCTGCCCAGTAATCTGGACGCCCTTCAGCTGCCACATTGCCAGCATTTTGAGCATGGCCTGTCGATAATCTACATGCTTTTAACAAGCTTTGCAACTCTGATTTTTGGCAATTTAACTTCTCCTGCTGCTCAAGCAAATCACTTATCTGGACTGAGAGAACAATAATATGGTCTAATCAGCATAACCGTGAAGCATATAGTGGAGCATTCTTTTAGTACAGAATGATGTTCTGCCAATAATATATTTTAGTGAAAACATTATAATTGCAGAGAAATATCCTTAAAGATTTCCATTCCCTGATCAGAAATTATGATACCAAAAATATGGCACATTTCTAGTTTATACTATTTACTAATAAATAACCAAGGGTCTAAAAATATCAATCAGGTAAGCAACTTAGGTGCTCAAGTGCTAGGAAGGATGTGATGCTTTTCATTAAATATGATGCTAAAGAGTGCCATGTTTACAGATGTGGTACTAGGGGTAGCTGAAATGACCTATTTTTCAGTATTCCAGCACTCATGAATAAAAGTTTAATAACAGCAATTGAAACCAGATTATTTGACTCAATAAAATATGACCAAATAATTCTCCATGCAATCTGAAAGTCACACATTCCAAAATTAAATAAGATAAAATATTATAAGACAACTTTACTAATGTACAACAAATGACCACAAAGTTGGTCAATACAACTCAGAAGTACAACTACGGAATATGTAGTGAGTGTAAGAGCAACTCCTACACTACTCTACAGCAAAGAAAGAGTTATCTAACTAGTCAATATAAACACCATACGTAATGCAGCTACAAAACAAATCCAATTCAAGCATACAATGCAGATGTCAAGGCATGCCAAAGCTCGAAGCAGAACTAGGAGACAGAGAGAGAGCATGACTTCTGGTCCAAATCATCAATCACCATGAGGGGACCAATGCACTGCCTGATGATGTCATGTGCAGGATATCCATGTTGATTTGTGTAACTTGGGAGGTACTCCAAGCCCTAGGGTTCAGGGTTTGGAGAGCCAAGCACCACAAGGGCAACTTGTGGGCTTGGAACCAATGTTGCACTAATCGTTATCAGGATTAATTCGGCGCAGGAAAAAAAACAGAAAAAATCGTAATAATCGGGAAAAAATCGATAATAATCAGGAAAAAATCGTTTGGTACAAAAATATTCATTTTTTTTCAATTTTTTTAATATCTAAACCATCTACAACATAAAATAAATACATTGACACATAAATATGACAAAAGAACTAATATATAAGATGTTTAATATTATTTCTAGTGCCAACATCACACATAACAGTGAATCATGTCCTGAATAGTAAGTCCTGACTCCATGAACTCCCAACTCAGCCTCAAAATATCAACAAAAAATATAATAATGTATCTCATATCATGAGTCTTAATGTCATATACAATGAAATGAACCAAATAACTAAAGTCTAATACCACTGATTTCCTTTGCCCCTCTAGATGTAGATGTCGGTGGAGTTGGCAGTAGACTCTGTTGTGCTCTAGAAGCTGAAGAACTAGGAGCTACAGGAGGTAGACCACGTCCTCTACTTGTGACAGGGGTAGCTTGGGTCACCTCCTACTCCCCATTAATAAATAAATAAATAATTTATTTTTTATTTTTTTTCCACGATTTTTTCATAAAAATCGGCAAAAAAAACCCCAATTTTATCGCCCAATTTTATCTTCTCTTTGAAAAAATCATGATAAAACGATTTTATCACGATTTTTTGGCGATTAGTGCAACACTGCTTGGAACCCAAGTGTGGGGTTTTGCACCCATCGTGATTTGGTCCAAAACCGTGATGGAGGTACGACATGTGATGGATTAAGATGATAGTGCTCGACGATACGATTCCAACGCATCGAGAATCGTCCGAATGCGAGTTGTCGTTAGAGAGAAATTGATTTTTGAAGTTGACAAATTAATTATTGTTGTCAAGTAGGCCGACTTGATGCAAACAAGTCCAATGGATGTGTCTCTTCTTAAATCGTGGGAGCCCCTCTTTATGCCTATAAAAGGAGGACGAAGGCTTGTTGTTTTAGCATCCATTTATGGGCAATACTCTCAAGGAATACCTCTGAAATTTCGTGGAGAAGAAGCCACAGCAATGACAACGTGGGTAATCTTTTGTGATTGAGCCGCAGTGTTGTAGGTGACAGCGTGGCATTTTGAGGGTTGTTTGGGCTTGTTGAAAGGTTGTTCTTGGGTTCGAAATGCAGGGCAGGAAGGTCGTAGCAAGGAGTGTTGAAGTTCCTAAGTTTACTTAGTTTAGAAACCCTTCATGCACTTTTTCTGATTTATTCCTACCTACTTATTATTTTTCTTTAACAAGTTATTTACAAAGTAAATACTGAAAATAAACATCAGTGCATGCTCAAGATATTACAAATCAGCAACTAAAAGAAACAAGAACAAACACACCACATGACACCATTATTTTTGGACCAACGTCCCCAGAAAAACCCAATGCGGGAAAACCGATGCAACTATCTAAGGGTTTTCTTATTAAGCAATATCAAAGTACAATCTGGGTGCCGAAACTGGCCTATCCAACAGAGAATTTCCTTACCAACTATACCTCACAATTTGAGAGAAATCTCCTAACTAAAACCCCGAAAAACCCTTCCGGCAGTTCCTCAGCACAAAACTGCTCTACAACCCCAACATTTGCCCAAATTGGACTGCATCAGCCCCTCTCTGTCTCACGTTGGCCCAGAGTCAGCTTTTCTAGGCCTGCATCAGCCCTAGGAGGCCTTGCATCAACTCTGGGAGCCTCTACGTCAGCTGCACTGGCCACTCTGGTGCTCTGCGCAGCACTTGGCTGCCTCTACATGGTCCTGTGTGAGCCCTTGCTGGCTCTGCATCACCCTCCTTGGTAGCTGCGCTACTCTCCCGGCATAATCTCTGCCTTCTCTATTTCTCTGTACTCAATGCCCCTCAGTTGTTCTTCCGATCACTGATTCTATCTCTCTTAGCAAACCCCGCTCTAGAGAATAGAATGACTGATCATCTGGTGTCTTCTCCAAGTGACCCTCAAACCTCCTCTTATACTTTTCATGTTGACATCTCAACGGCCGATATTAAGTCCCCAATCAACGACTAAGATTAGATATGGCTTGATCCATGTCTTTTGGACCACTCTAACACAAATTCATATTAATACACATTAATAATTTATTTTCCTAAGTTTAGACTTAGGGATTCCATTAAAAATATTAATTATTTTAATATCTCCTGATCTATTTAGAATCTACCTGAACCCTTTCTGGGTATTGGAGATCTCATGTGCCCCAACCTCTCCACCAAATTTTGTGGCTAGAGCACATCTGATGCTACCCCAAATCAACAAGGAGGAGAAGGACGTTGTTGTTTAAGGGCTGTGTGGTGGAGTTTTGAGGGGGGGCGTAAGCTATAGCAGTTGTTGTGCTAGGCCGCAAGCCTTAGCCAGCAGCTAGGTTGCCTTTAAGAGTTGTTTTGGGGTCAAACAACACTAGAAGGGGTCGTGTAGGGGTGGAGGACTCTTTCTACAGTAGACTGCAGTCTTTTGGATGGTTGGTTGATGATTTGTGTGGAGGAATAGGGTTGTAGATGATGCCCTAACCAGAGAGCAGTAGTGCAGCGTGGTGACAGCAGCAATTTTGTGAGGTGTATTGGGTCAAGGCTTGAGCGTGTTTGGATCAGTTTGTTGAGCAACCTGTTGGTGCCATGTGGATGACATTCCGTGGTGGTGAAGTGTCATCTTATTAGCAGAATCAGCAGTGAGTTGATTGGGTGTCATAGAGTTGGTTAGAGGGTAGCGAGTGGGTAGCCCTAGAGCAGCAGACAAGAAGGACGTTGTTGGTGCGTGATTGGGTGAAGTATTGCAGCCTTATGTGCAGCACTTTGATGGACGAAAGTGATTACTAGATTGGCAAATTGGAGTTCGGGAATTAAGCCTACCTAGAGAGTAATTGATTAGCCCATGCTCATTGTAGTAGATGTGACTTGCAGCAGTGATCGGAGGCAGCCCTCTTGGAGTCTCGATGTGTAGATGCCTTGATGGACTAAGGCACTACTACTGAGCAGTATGAAAGCGAAGGACCGGCAGGACAAGATACGACATAGAAGTTGCAGCGACGTTTGTCATTGTATCTTGTATACCATAGACTGTTGCATTATTGAGATTTGGTTTAATATTACAAAGATTGGGATTGTACAATTTTGTTTAAAACTGTGTATATTGTGCATATGTGATTTACTGCTTTATATTTCCGTTGTGCAAAGCAGTTTATGGTTAAGATTTTTGGTTTGGTATCGTCAGTGATTTTAAGACTCTAACCTAAACCCAAGGTCGTGTAAATTCAACATGGTATTAGAGGGTGTCTAAGCTACTTTGGAAGTATGTAAATCAGAGTTGTGCGCAACAAAGTACAGCATGAGAGGGAGTTGGTCACATTGTGAGTGAGGTTCACTACAATGTCAAAGTTTAAGCAAGTATCCGATATAACGACAGGTTGGAGGGGTTGTCCAACTATAGTCCATGGAAGGAAAGGATCAAGTTGATCTTGCAAGTCAATAGGATCTGGGATTTTGCCGAGAAAGAGATCAAGAAGCCAACCGACCCTAAGGAGCTGTAAATATGGGAAGACTTGGATGCGAGAGCGAGATTGATCATCCTTGATGGTCTGAGGGATGTCCGGGAACACAATTTAGATCACTCTCTAAATCAAATACAACATCCATTGTTCAAATTATCATATATTTTTCATGCTCAATTGCTATGTCCTTCCAGAGGAGACTTAAGTCCCTATTGTGCAAAGTTTCAAAGTTTCTTTTCAGTTATGAATCCAATGTGGGGCATGAGCTTGTGGTATAACAGCAAAGTGGATTAATTGCCAGATACGTGTCTCCAGTTGCTTCACACTAGCATCATCGACACTCTTGCAGTAGCTACAAACTAGGGCCCATCATTTGAAACTCGTGCTCGAAGGCCATGCTGATTATACACCTAGTGGTTGGCCCAAAGTCACGTGACTTGGGACTTGACAAACCCAAAATGAAGTCAACTCAGATACTCGGTAAAACTCAACTTGTCAGTAATTGGGCTTATTAAGAAATCACGGAACGTGCACTCTGAACTTAAACTCAGCAAAATTCAGAAAAACTCGCCAAAAATAACTTCGACTGATTTTGACATGGAATTTTAATCGAATTTTTAGTTGGCTGGGCTAGGGCAGCAGAGCCAACTTGGAGGTACTCACAGTTATAGTCTGTTTCTATGGATTTGCCTACCATATAGTGATGCCTGCCATAGTAGCCATATTCGGCCGTATTGGCTTTTGCAGTACAGAAATTCGACACTAGTATGAAATTCAGCCTATTTTCATTTTATTACGGATACACTCAACTTACTTTTGATTGCCTTTGAAACATACATCATGTATTTGGTCCACGTGGACTTATATACCCAAAAACCGAACAGCCCAAAATAACTCAAAAATATTAAAAGAAATCTTGAATATGTTTATAAAATAAACTAATGGCAAAACTGTACAGAAGGAAATTATTTTCTCTGATTCCGTGGGCAATCTTGAGGTTCAAATTCTTCTAGAATTGGGAAGAAAATGCATATTATTGTATCTATGAGATGTATACTGTGCTATTGGATCCATACTAGATTTTTTCCTCCCATATTTTTCCCATATCGAACCGTATTCGAATTCGAATTCACATACAAGTATTGCTACCATGGTGCCTACTGGACATGGTTATTATCGCAACCATTGGTACCTGGTGATATAATAAATCTTAACTACAAAAGGTATGAGTAAATGTTCGCTGTAAATTGCCTAGAAAAGTCCAATGTTGAGCTGTGGGGTTTTTGGGTTTCTTCGGTGCAAGTTACAGAAGCATGCTTATTTGAAATTGGTCATGAAATTAATCCAGTTACCACATTATACCAAATACCCAAAACAACCAGAGGCATGCCTCTGAAGAGGTCGTTACCCATCAGCCCCAGTTATTATGTAGGAATAATTCCCATTTTAAAAAATTAATTAAAAAACGAAAGCAAGGGTAGCATCATAGGGTGGATTCCAACTGCTGGTTATGTTAATAGAAAATCCCGTCATATGGGTCAGAATGTAGGTCATTCCTGTGATTGAGTATAGAGCAGAATGGGTGAAATAACCGTACATGCAATGTTTTTCCTTAACAGATAAGAAACAACTGGGTATAACATGAGTGGCTCACCTCGGACTTGTTGAAGTTCTTCTTCAACAATCTGAAGCTGTTGCTCAAACTCTTCTTCCATGGTGCGTTACTCTGTTGGCGAGAGACACCAGCCAAATGGCTGAATCACTTCCTGGATGAAGATTTTCCCTTCTTCAAACTTTCCGCATAAACAGCAAATTATTTGTTCCGTTTGCTATACTTGAAGAAGGGACAGAGCATTCTACCTCATTGTATTGAGTTGGCGATGATAGCAGAAGCGATAAATTTGTGTTTTGTTGGAATTTTATAGTGTAGGCCTTACAAAAAGTAATTTCCCACGCAACATAAGTGGCTCGTTTGAACCTTGTGACTTGAAAACAGCCCACACTCGCAAGGTACACGGAAGTATTTATGTAATGAAATGAATTGAATTTTTGATATGGGGTGAATTGAATTTGTGATACGGAAAGAGAAAGAAAGAAATTAGTTTTAGGTTGTAAGTTTTTGTTTGTGTAGATATAATATGAGTGGGCATTAAGAGTATGTGTTTCTTTTTAGGAAGTCACAAATTCAAAATTGGAGGGGTAGAGTATGTATGCATTCATAGGCTTAACAATCAAATTGTTGCGTAAAGGTGGGTCCTTTGTCTCACAAATAAGGGGTTTCATACACCAATTTGGTGTTGGGTTGGTTGTGAGCTTAAAATTGGATAATAATTTTGACTAAGAATAAATATGATGGTATGTTAAATTGTTTAGCAATTTAATTTATTTAAAGGTTATCTCTAATCTTTAAATGTGTAAATCAATTTTCATTGAGTGTCTCAATAATATATTTTTTTTGAGGCCCTAAGCTATAAGTTTTCCACCTCTATTTCAAAGTCCATTATACTCTCCTTCCAAGGTTAGGCTAGTTATAGTGGTAGTTGGTTTGGATGCTCGATAGCTAACTAGTGGTAGTTGGTTTGGATGCTCAATAGCTATAGTTAAGATGATAAAACACATGATGCTGATTTCTCACAAGAAGAAAAAAAGGAAGACCACTTTCTTTCCAAAACATGATTAAAAAAGTAACATTGAGTAAAAATTGTTTCATCATTGCAAAATTGATGTTTATAATCCTTTTCAATTCAATGATTATGTAACTCCTCTAGATGGATGGAGAAACAATGGAGACTGAGGATGAATAGCTCCTTGACTACTTAGTTGATCCCTTAGAAGGGGTGAAAATTTGTGTTGCTTATAAGAAGTCTCAAAAGAAGGAAGGGACAACATCTGTCAAGCTTTGTGGTCCTAGTGAGAAGAAATAGGAGACCAATAAACAAGTGGATATGACAGGAAACATATTTGGATTACACAGTGGTGTTAAAAAGAATAAAAGTAGGCGTGATGGGTTTAGTGATCTAGATGTGGAGTTTAATGAGTCTATCAACGGAAGTAAATTCGAGGAGGGTAGAGTAATGTCATTCTTTGTTTTCATTGGAGAACAAAATCCATGAGAAGGTTTACATCGTGATTCTAGTAGGGCGTCTTCCTATACCAACAAGGAATCATTGTTAATGTTCAAGGCGAGGAGGCCAGTGGGATAAGGTTTAATGGGAAATCTAGTTATAATGGTTATGGATGAATACCTACTAGAAGAAACTAACTTGGGAATCTAGTAGATAAAAAGAAACCCCAAATGTTCCACCTTGAACTGGAATATGAAATCTTTACCATGCAATCTCCATTGAGGTGAACTTAATTGCATGATGTGTGTCCTGTAGCATGCACCAACCTCTAAAACCACTCAATTCTCACTCCCATAAGTCATCTTGATCTAGAATTACTAAGTGGAAATGAAGGGGTTGAAAGAAAGGGGAGGGGGTGGGGGGGGGGGGGGGGGGGGGGGGGGGGGCGGGGGCGGGGGGGCGGGGGGGGGGGGGGGTGTGTGTTGGCGCGGAGAAGTAGTTTCAATCCAAAGGGAAAAACTTTAAAAGTGTATTAAAAGAAAGAAGGAATTGGTGAAAATGATGGTCAAGGAGGATATCTACCTAGAGCAAATTTTGGAATTTCAAAGAAAACCTCTAATAGGTAGGTTTCATGGAAGGCAAATGGCATAAGATGCCTTGAACAAGTGGACAATGTTTCATTAGAATCTTATGATGGGGTGCTCTCCCAAGCTCCATATAAAGTTAAGGGCATGGCTAGGGTTTATTTTCCACACACGGGGAGATATACAAAGATCTTAAAGAATTAGAAGTATTGGAATCCAACTCTACTAACATGGTTGATCTGGAACACCTGCTCTAGGTCACACTCAAAATCAATCTAAAAGTAGAGAATGTGGGTAAATTTATTGCCCATACACTTGAATGTTAGCGTGGTAAGTTTATGAGAAGCTTTGGAGACAATATAAAGAAGACTTTGAGCCTATATTATTTATATAAACAAAGTGTGTATAAATCTATAGAAAAAAAAAATATGGTTGAAATAGATATAAAATATCAGCTACCAAGTTGCACGTAAATGGCAATGGGGTCAAAGGTTCATATGCAAATTTTATACTATGTTAAACTTCCTTTTCATTTTGTAAGATGTCATACATATGGAAATATTGTTAAATATTGCCTCCATGAGCATATGGTGGAAAAGAAGTTCCAATGTATAGAAGAAAGGGATAAAATTCCCCAATAGAAGAGATGGTAGTCGTTAGAAGGAATATCCATGCAATACCAATTACCTGTTTTGAAGTTTGAACTAAGGGAAAATAGGTTTCATGAAGGGAAGAAAGTCAAAATAAAGGATCATTAAATGAGGAAAGTAAGGGCTTAACACAAATAATTCAAGAAGAATTGAAGCTGAGGAAAAAATGGGAGTCACGGATCAAGAGGTAAGAAGACAATCCTAATAAGTTCTACTCCCGATGATGAACCACACTTCGACCAAAAATTTCTCTTATGTGATTTCTACCGAAAGGCTTTGCTTAATTCAGTATGAATCACAGAAGCATGAATACAAATACCAAATCCAAAAATAATATATAATATATATATATATATATATATATATACTATATATATATATACTCCCTTAAATCAAACCTTTCCAACTATTCAAAATAAGGCAGTATTGGATATGGGGACAAAGGATCTTTGCCTATGCCCTTAGAAGCATGTAAGCGATCTATAGGAGGCATAAATTATCCTAGACACAAGGTATATAGGAGGAAAATTGTCCATAATTCCATTCGTGAAGGAAAGGGGAACATTAATATTCTTCTATAAACTCAAGATAAAAGGGGTCCAAGGTAATTTTAAATTGTGAAACAAGCCCAAAACAACGTTGTTCTAAAGGCTTCCATATTAGAAACCCGCATTTATTAAGGTCTGGGAAGGGAGAAGGATGGGATTTAGCAGATAATATTGAAGGCAGTTTGGGGTTTGACCTCACAAGAGAAATTGACTGAAACATCCCAGGTAGAAAATGCTACCTCCATCGTGCTCAAAAGAAAGCTATGAAAGACATTCAACAAGAGAAACAAAAGTTCATAATAGGGGTCCTTAAAGTAGTATAAAAAACCCCTAATGATTTCCTCGTGATAATCTTCTCCTTAGATGTTAAAGGGTGGGTAGCCCATCCAAAAGGTTGGCCCTAGTTAGATTAGTGGAAGTTCATAAACCAAAGATTGAGTGTTGTAAGAAACAGCAGGAGAAAGAATAAAATCAATGGAGGTCATAGGAAGATTATTGAAAGGTTGGATTTTTCTAGTCCTTAATGCCAATGGAAACTTACAGGGATTAATAACTAGATGGGAAAAAGAAAAAGAAAACTTGCACTTCTCAACTCTTCTTTCCTTGTAGCTGATATTTGCACAAAATTCCTCGTTTAGGAATTAAGTCAAATGATATTAGTAATAAGTTGTTGTGGACATTATGAGGATAGGAAGTCCTCGTGGGAGGGCTTTTTTCTCTCGAGGTTACCTAAAGCTTGACACAATCATTAAAAAGGGCATTTTGAATTTCATCCTAAATAAAGTAGATGTTTAGGGAGATAATGCAAGGCAAGACAAACTATTTGAGTTTTCCAAATACAAGATAGAGGGAGTGGGATTAATAGATGTTGAAACTGTCAGGATTGTCCCTGCCTAGAGGAGCAACAAGGTAGGTGATGCATGAGTTTCTAAAAGGTTCTTGTTTTTTGAAGATTTACTAATGCAAATGAAAAAAAATATGATATTGGGTGGAAATAAGAGGTGGACCTAATCACTTTCCATTCATCCTGTAGATAGATAGGCAAGATAGAAAGCTAACATATCCCTTTAAATTCAATCTTGAAGATTTAAATGATGAGTCATGCTTGAAAATTGTAAATAAGAAATGATGGGGTGTGGGGGGGGAGGAGTTATGCAAACTCAAGGAACTTAGCAAGATTAAGTTTATCAATGCTATAAAGAAGGTCAAAAGGGTAGTTTTTTCTTGGGGCTCAATTTTTTTTAAAGAAATAGATAAAGAGATAAAGGAAGTAGAAAGGTAATTAACAACATTGTATGACTAGAACTCCAATGGTTCTTCCAATGAAGAACAAAATGAAAGGAAGAAGAACTTGGAAAATAGCAAGCAAAAGTTATTTGAGAGGAGGAAGAAAACTGGAGGATGAAGAGTAAGCATGTCTGGTTGGAAAAGGGAGATGAAAACACAACCTTTTTCCATGTTTTTCTAAATAACAACAATAAGGTAAATACAACCTAGGAAATGAAAAGAATAGATGGGAACAAGGTTGCAAAGTTTCAAGACTAGATAATTTAGGGGCATCACACTTCCAATCCATTTAATTGAAACCTTATAGGGCCATTATAGCAAAGATCTTGAAAATTTCATCCTTTTTCATAATTTTTTAATAGAAAAAGCAAATAAAGTTACTGGAAGAAGTCTCTGAGGAGGAGCTCAAGGTTATCCCAACTTCCTTTAAAAAAGACAAAAATATATGGTCAAATGTTGTCTAGTTGAATTATTTATAGGGTTTCATCAATTACTAAAATAGAAGAGGAGGTAAGAAGCATAAGGAAGTTCTCGAGAGCTTTTAATGCTATTTTCCTAGCACTAATCCCTAAATAAGACAATCCATATAGTTTTGATGAGTTTAGGCCAATATCACCATGCAACTATATATGCAAAATTGTAGCAAAAATTCAAGCAATTAAAATAAAAAGGATTTTTTCAAAGGCCATCTCACATGAGTAATTTGGCTTCCTATCTAAAATATAAATTAATTATGTAATAAGTGCAGCTCAATAGGGTTTACTTACTATTAAAACCAGGATTTATCTAGTTGTGGTAATGAAGCTACACTTATCCACATGGGCCTTGATGAAATTACGTGATTAAAGTCTTTGCCTCCTCAAGGCTTACGCATTTGAGTATCAAACCATCTAGATTACTGCAACCAATACCTTGCTCTATGAAACAATACTTAGTGACTTTAAGTCTAAAACCTCTTCTCCCGTGCTCTGTAAAAAGTGTAAGACTAGCCCTGTGCTTAAGGTAGTAGATTATGTCTAAATACTAATCCTCTTGTTCAAACTATTTTATCATTGCATTGACCACTTTATTAGGTTGATCTTAAAGTCCCAATGCCTCCACATTACAACTTTGCCAATCCTTGTCTTTTAATAATATTGGTTGGCTTGATCTCTATATCATATTCTTGTCTTTTCAATACCCATTTTCCCCTTGTTACCAAATAATCTCACAGTGAAAGTATATATTTAACCACAATATGAGGTGCATACCTTATCACCTTAGAGTACCCAACATATGTTGTGAAATGCTCTAGTGACTTTACTAAAGTGTAAGCTTTATTTTTCCATGCTAGGATAGTTGAGCTTTGAATCTCTTACCATTCTACTCATAAAGGCTAATGTTTTTTCCAATCCTTCTTCGTTCGTTTGGAGCAACACACTTGCAATTGTATTGTTAGAAGTAAGTGAAAAAATTAAAGATTCTTTAGAAAATCCTAAGCTTACTAATACTAGAACATTCACAATGGCTTCTTTGATTTGATTGAATGATACATGACCTTCATCACCCCATTTGAAAATTGCATCCTTCTTTAATAATTTGTTAAGAAGGTTGATAATTTCTATAATGTTTGGAATGAACCACCTTATAAAATTCACCTTTTCCGAAGAAGGATTGCAATTCTTTCTTTGATCTTGGAAATCCAATGCTTTGAATTGCCTTCATCCTCTCTAGGTCTATTCTAAATCTATCATTTGATACCATGTGACCTAGAAGCTTTCCTCAAATAAATCCGAGCATTATCTTCTGAGGATTCAAAGAGATGCCATACTTCCTACACCTTTTAAAAAACTGTCTCAAGTGAGCAGTGTGATCCTTCCTATTCTTTGAGAATGTAGTGAGGTCATCTCCTTGATTTCAATTATCTTCTTAACGATGTCCTTGAATGCATAGTCCATTTCCCTCTAAAAGGTTTCCTATGCATTAACCAATCTATATGGCATCCTAATATACTCAGATGGACAACAAGGAGTGGTGAAATTGTTTATGGCCAATCTTCTTCACTCACCAACACTTGGTTGTACCCTGAAATCCATCCAAGAAAGATAACATTTATGACTATTAGGTGGAGGGTATTTATCTTTGATGGAAGGTGTATTCAATTTTATGAAATTGACACAATATAAGTTGACCCAAATTCTTTCTAATGTTGAAAATGCAACAAGAAAGTCTCAATTTTTATTTTTGCCTAATCAAATTGAGGAAAATTGAAATTCCACATCAAGAGACAACTTGGAGGAGTTAGATGAGGTGACATGGCTCTTGTCACTCAGTTAAGAACACTCAATTTGAGCTAATGAGTTGAAGTTCAGTTTACTTGAGTTGATTCCTGAAAAATAGGAGTCTAGATCAGTTAATTCAAGTTAGGGACATGAAGTTCAGTTATGTTAAGTGGGTTCCTATATTTTGGGAGCCTAGGCTAAGTCGATTTCAATTGTAGCAATTTAATTCAATTAAATTGAGTTATGGTTAGTTAAGATAGTTCTAACTATTGGAGGAACTAGTGGAAGGTCAAGTTGTGGAAGCGGAACTTCAACCACACTCAGTGATCAACCAGTTAACTAATCAATCAACCTCAATTAACTCATTCATGTAGAGAATTCGAGTTACCCAGTTGGGATGGAGATACTATTGGGCTCACCCAATCAGATTCTTTCACCAGTTCAATAATACCTGCCACAAGCATCTTATATGACTTTAAGTGAATCCTTTCTTTGTACTTCAGATTGAGGCGGTAAGGTCTTTGCTTCACAGGTTTTGCATCTAGTTTTAGGGTGATCTTTATGACACCTAAGTCCCCTATTATCCCTTTCAGAACTGAAACCATCATGGGAAACAGATCCTGATATTTGCGGAGTAGTTCGACGACCTTATCTACTGTTGCATCGTCCTAATAGTCCCCAATATTTGGAAACTTCGGATCTGCCTCCATGCCAATGTTCACCTATCTGGTTTTGAGCGGCTCGATTATGTCTAGGTTCTCTAGTTGCGGTCCTTCAACTTTGCGGCGACCTTGAATCTCTGGAATATTAATATCCCTCGGGTCTTCATCTTTTCCAAGGCAGTGTACTATCAGTTGTAGATTATTCCAATATGCATAGGTGGTGCATACAGTCAGAGGAAGGACCTAGAGGAATTGTGCAATCCAGATGAGGTAATTTCCTAATTAATGGGGGCCTAATTCCTCAAGGAACAACGCAAGGAATTAGGAGCTTGGAGGGCTAGAAAATTGGCTAAGTATTGGCCAGAGTCAGTCAATCAGTCAGGTGGAGGGATAGACTATACACTTGTAGTGTGTGCTCAAGCTTGAGTAAGCATATGTATTTCATCTCTATTTTGTGATTAATTCAATATATATAGGAAGAGGTTTTAAGCTATTGTTTTCTACTAGATAAATTTGTGTACATGTGTGATGTTTCATTTTGCATGTATATGATTTGTGTTCTAGATGGCGAATTAACTTTTGCGGATCAATAAAGTAGCTTCGAGTCTTGTGATTTAGTAAATTTCATGAGCAGTTTCGAATCTACACATTAATTTATATATGGTATCAAAACAAGAATCACTGTAGAGCAGAGATTTCGAAGTTGTCATTACAGGAGGTTCGAATTTGAATATCAATGTTGTAGGTTTTCTTCAGGACTGAGAATATGGATTTCAATGGACTAAGGCTATAGTGTGCCTTGGAAGGCACCTCAAACTTTGTTTCATGGAAGGACTACATGGAGGCAACATTAGATGACAATGGGTTGCTAGAATACATCAAGGTAGATGTTGCAAAGCCTCAAGAATATGATGCCCATAATCTTGCTAAGTGGAAGAAAGATGTGGCCAAGACGAAGATAATCATATTGGAGGGAGTACGGGATCATATTGTCTCGAATCTCCATGAAAAAGAAACTTTGTTCGCGATGTGGAAAGAACTGATAGAATTGTTCGAGATTAGTAACAACCACAGGAAGTTGGCACTCAAGGACAAACTTTGAATTATCAAGGTGCAAAAGAATGACACGATTTCACAATATTTGAGCAAGTTTACACAATGTCGTGATGAAATTGGCAAGGTCAGTGTTAATGTCCCTGAAGGAAACTTGGTAGCTCTAGCCCTTTTGGGCCTTCCCAAGAGCTGGCATAACTATCAAGATTCAGTGAATGGGAGGGAGAAACTACCGAGTTGGGAGCACTTATGGCCTGACCTGGTACAAGAGAAAATAAGGTGGAATACCAGATATGGGACCTCATCCAAAGAAGAGAAAGAGTACTTTTCATTAGTCAGCAAAGGAAGGAAGACCAAGGGGAAGAAGTCCCAAGGTGAGGCTAATTCGAGCTTGACTTCACTCTCAACGCATGCATGGTAAGCATAGTGATGGGGAGCATGTGGTACTTGGACAGTGGTGCCTCGTTCTACATGACGGGGAATAAATAATTTTTCACTGATTTGGAGGAGAAAGATCTTCGGATGAACATTGAATTTGGAGACGACGATAGGTATAGTGCGATCGAGATTGGTATTGTCACCTTTCAGAGGGAGTCAGGCTCCCCTCTTAGACTTAAGGATGTGATGTTTGTTCCAGATCTAAAGAAGAATCTTATCTCCATTGCAGTTTTGGAAGACCGTGGTTACGATGTGATATTCAGCGAAGGGAAAGCATTCCTGAGACAAGTAGCCACGGGATAGGTGAAACAGATTGATGCTCGAGTCAAGAACCTATATGCACTTGAGGTAAAAGATGCATGCAAAGTCTTAAGGAGCAAGGAAGAGACTAGAGATATGGTGGTTGAGAGGGAGCATGTTAGATCTCTCAACACGTAGTGTTAGAAGAAGCCTTGGGAAGTTGTGGAGCAACCACAAATGGAGAGGTAAAAAGGAGGAAGTATGGAGACATACACTAAAGAAAAGATCTATAGTAAGGGGAAAATTCAATCCAAGTGGGTAGAGGGAGCACATGCAACTATACCTCTAGGAGTGAGGTGGAGCGATGTAGATCCTTAGTCCAATAGTTGCATAAAGTTGGGCAGGGTCCATGAAGGTATTTTCCTCATGGATCATTACCTTGCCACGAGGGCTCATAGTACTCAATAGCAGGAGGATCAATGTCAATCAAATATTGAGGAATGCAAAGGAGTGTTGACAATAGAGCAGGAGGCTTAGTAGTAGAGTCAGTAGCAACACAGTTTTCCCAGTCGAGAGTTGCAGACTAGTTGATTCAGTTTTTTTTTTATGCTTCTTAGTTGCAGTAGCAGCAACAACAGTGAGAGGTATTGCATGCAGTACATTCCACAAGTGCAGGTTAAGGGTAGATTGATAATCCCTTTCTTGTTGAGAGGAAGTGTTGAAAATGCAACAAGAAAGTCTCAAATTTGATTTTTTCCTTAATTAAATTGAGGAAATTAAAAATTCCACATCAATTGACAACTTGGAGGAGTTAACCGAGGTGACATGGCTCTTGTCACTCAGTTAAGAACACTCAATTCGATTTAACGAGTTAAAGTTCAATTTACTTGTGTTGATTCCTAAAAAATAGGAGCCTAACTCAGTTAATTCGAGTTAAGGATATGAAGTTCAATTGTGTGGAATGGGTTCCTAAATTTTAGGAGCCTAGGTTGAGTTAATTTTAGTTATAATAATTTAATTCAGTTAAATTGAGTTATGTCAGGTAAACTAGTTCTAATTGTTGGAGGAACTAGTGGAAGGTCAAGTTGTGGAAGTGGAACTTCAACCACACTCAGTGATCAACCAATTAACTGATCAATCAACCTAAATTATCTCATGCATGTAGAGGATTCAAGTTACCTAATTGAGATGGAGATTCCAAGGCAGTGTAGTATCAGTTGTAGACTATTCCAATGTGTATAGGTGGTGCATGCATTCAGAGGAATGGCCTAGAGGAATTGTGCAATCCAAATGAGGGAATTTCCTAATTAATAGGGGCCTAATTCCTCAAGGAGCAATGCAAGGAATAAGGAGCTTGGAGGGCTATAAAATTGGCTAAGTATTAGCCAAAGTCAATTAGTTAGGCGGAGGGATAGACTATACACTTGCAGGGTGTGCTCAGGCTTGAGCAAGCATATGTATTTCATCTCTATTCTCTAATTAATGCAATACAGGTAGGAGGGGGTTTTGAGCAGTTGCTTTCCCCTAAATAAATCTTTGTTCCTGTGTGATGTTTCCTTTTGCATGTCTATGATTTGTGTTCTAGATGGTGAATTAACTTCCACAGATCAATAGAGTAGCTTCGAGTCTTGTGATTTAGTAAATTTCATGAGCAGTTTCGAATCTACACATTAATTTATAAATCTAACAGCCACTAGATTAGATAACCATGTAATGTGTTGACATGGATCTATGATCCTTGCATTGAGCAAGTTCTCCAACTCCTGTTTAACCATCAATGCAAGCTTCAGGTTGATTTGCCTCAAATTTTGTGTATAAGGTCAGGCAATACTGACTAAGGGGATGGTGTGTTCAATGTTGTTCTCCTTCTATGCTTTCAACTCATCACATGACCAAGCAAACATGCCCCTGTGCTCCATGACCAAATCCTTGACCCTATAGCTCCCTTCAATGGTGTTACTTGGCCTGATTTGATAGTTTTGGGATCCTCTTTTGATACAACATTGATCTCTACATATTATTTGATGGTGTGAATACTTGTTTTAAAATTAGAGTAATGTGAAGAATTCACTTGATCATTTAATTTATCAACCCAAGGTCTACTTCACTTACGAGGATCTCGGTGTTATATACACAAGCGTAAGAGTTCCTACCAATCCTATGTGTAGAGGCTTGAAAAAGGAAATCTGTTGACGATGCAAAACCTTAGTCCTATCAGAATCTAACTTCTCTACCTTGGTCCAATCACATGGTACCTTATGTATGAAAATCCAATCTAATACTTAGTTCGAGTTCATTGTTCCTATTGGAGATAGGAAAATTAGCAAGGCTACGGTTTCGTAGCAACTACTACTAATTTCACAGTATTATTGTTGGTTTTGCAACAACTACAGTTGGTTTTATAATAGTTGAATAATTGCTCTTCACACTCGAAAATTAAAACATGGCCCAGGAAAAATACAAAAAAAATGCAATAAACATTAACACACTGCAAAAAATGAAATTAACGTGCACACACACACACACATTTTTACATGAATTAAATCGGTCGATTCTACTTATTCTTGAATTGAATTAAAACACACAACTTTGCAATAAACAACTTATAGTAATTAAACAAACAACGTGCAAGTTACCTCAAGCGGGCCCAACTCATGGTTTGGTATGTGCCTAAGAACTCACGAATTCACCAACACAACTTCAGTAAACAAGCCAACGCATCCATGGGCATAATCTGTATTAAGAGTAATCAAAATTACAATATAGTTCACATACTGTCTAAATTTCTATACTTAAGAGTACATATATTTGTATGACAAAATGGAATATAAGTCCCAATAAACTATGTAAAATTATAGGTCGCTTTAACCAAAATGGTTTACCACATGATACATCAATTGTCTAAATAAAGAGTAAACATAACAAGGAAACTTTGTGAGTGATAATTCATTTTCCCTTGGCACTATAACGAATGTTACACATTGAGGCATCTCAGACATTCGTTAATTATTAATCCAACAACTTGTTAGACACAATATGCCCTTCTTGGACTTGGATAAAATCCGTAGAATATACTAGCTTGTGATGTGTCTTGTGCACAATGCCCATGGAATGATACACACGTGGATACACCTATGTGTATGGATTCCTCGTAGATGCTCGAACTGAAGTTGTTTCCTCTTTATAACATGCGATTAAACTTGTAGGTGCTAGCTGTTATGATTGCCACATGCCTATAAATTTCACAAGCTTAAGATAGTGCCTCCTCATTTATTCTATGCATGTTATTTCTACATACATACATACATACATCTCTCTCTCTCTCTCTCTCTCTCTCTCTCTCTCTCTATCTATCTCTCTCTCTCTATATATATATATATATATATATATAATATATATTCATTCCTATTAATTTCATAATACGAGTTGCACACCTTTACAAACTTGAGTTAGTGCCTCCTCATTTATTCTATGCATGCAATATTATCGAACCACTCTTTTAACACCCTCTAGTTTTAATATATAAACATGATAAGAAAAATAGTAAACACATATTTCACACCTTAAGCTGCCCATGGTGTATGTACAAGGTTTAATGATAAATTTGAGGGAAAAATAGATGGATAAGTCAAAAACTAAGTAGGTAATTTCACAACAAAAAGTTCAATTTTGTAGCTCTTCATCTCCCCCCTGTTAGCCCTGATGCATGTCCTCATGCATCATCATCTTCTTGTTCAAGAAGGCCTATGTGTATATCACTCCATGAGTATGAAGGATGGTCAAACTCCCTGACATAATAATATCACTACAACAAATCCCTGTGATTAGCTCCCCTTTTTGCTTCTGAGGACTATTTCAGTGTATTTATCTCCAATTTTTTGAAAAAGTCGGCGCTATTTATTTGGATGGCATTATTTTTGTCGTTGCTTTCGTTAGCCAAAACATTTAGGTGCTAATTTAAGTAATAATAACGTCGAAAATAGTGCTGGAAGTAGAGCAAAAAATAACGCTGGAAATAACACTGGAAAATAACATCGTAAATAACACTAGAAATAGCGCCAGAAATAACACTGGAAAATAGCGTCGTAAATAGTGCTAGAAATAGCGCCATCAGTTTCACAAAAATAACGCTAGTGATAGCTTCAGGTTTAGATCTTTTTTTTGCACCTAAATTACCTCCTTGGTTAGCTACTTTTTTAGCCCCAAATTTAACATCGGATGTGCCTAAATAGTTAATTAATTGAGGTGTTGGGAGTTAAATGGATAGGGCCTTTGAGGGTTATAGGATTTAGGGATTTGGGGTACATGGATTAAGGGTTAGGGTTTAAGGGATTAAGGGCCAAGAGTTATAGGATTTGTTGTTTACAGGTTAGGTAGTTTAATGGTTAATGGTTGGGTTGTTTCAAGTGTGGATGGTCTATCGAAGCTTGTTGTTACAAGATTACATTTCAATTCCTTTACTGATTTGGATTAATTAAGGTTCCAAGAGCTATTGATGTTACACAGACAATTTCTTAAGCACGTGCTACCTTTCCTAATCAGATCGGCTCTAGGAAATCCAATTAATACATACCTCACCCTAACATAATACTACATGATTATACCTTTCTGACACCATTACGTTTTATAATTAAATCAATGTAACCACTGCCGTTGGTACCAATATTCCTTCATCGATGTTACTTTTTTTTTCTTTATTATTCATGTTGTTACATCTAGAGATTAGTGCAATCGTTCATAAACTCCTTTTGATTTGAAAGTTATGAATTTGTAATAAGGAGGAATAACCACCGATAATTCCAACACCTTGACATTCTCCCTTGAGCAAGCATTTGTGTGCGTTGAAGCAACTCTGTAACAGGTTCATAACATTGTTCAATAGTGTCCTTGTGAGCATCTATGGGTAGAGCAGTAGTCAGACGCGAACCTAACAATGTTAATGTGTTGTTACAACATTCCAAAGCAATGGAATTTTTTTGAAGGGTTGGATGGTTGAGTTATTTTGAAAAATTATAGGGTTTCAATGAATTGGTCGCTTTAGAATTTTCCCAAGCCTTAGTTGAATAACACTATGTGGTCAAGGGCTTCAAAATTGTTGTTACATAAGAAGTTATTACAAAAGTGACAAGGTTGCCTATGACAAGAGAACAATGGTTCTCAAGGAAAGTGGTCAATCCCGAAGCTAAGGCCATATTCTTATAGGAGGGAGAAGAATTGATGCCCAAGCACAGGGGTTTTGATAAAAACACCCCTTCCTCTCCATTGAGAAGATGTATCCCTCTTCATCTAAAAGTTAATTACCTGTGAGGGTCATTTTGAGATTATTTTCAATTATCACTTTCAATTGTTGGCACTTGAGGATAGGGCGGTTGATTAATTTACTATACTACTTGTTGAAGTCATTACAATACATGGCAGAGGTTGTGAAAGGGGCAAAACATCCAGAAAGTTGTGTCACTAACCATGAACTCATTAAATTAAACAACATGCATTCATTACAGATACAAGGGAGCTCGTGGCATGCTTTGATAGTGAGACCTTGTGTTGGTGCAAATGAGGAGCATGAAGAGAGTTTTTAAGCAACACTGAGTGCTAAAGCAACCCCTAGTGCTAAAACAACACCAAGTACTGAAGCACCACCCAATGCTGAAACAACATCTGTTGCTAAAACTGCTACGTCTTCCAATAGAAAGACAATCGCATGGTCTAAGAGAAGTAGGGTTGATACACCTCCTATGACTGGTTGACGGAACCATAAGAGGTGGAGTTCCATTAGAATGGCCCCCAGTTTATCCTCATGAGGAAAGTAGACACAAATAAAAGAACCTGTGGTGGTGTCTAGTGAGTCACTAGAAGAAAGACGAAGTGGGTGCCCAATTGTAGAGGAAGTGTTGGAGCAAGAAACTACTGGAACATTAGTTGTGCCTGAAACTGGAGCTAAGGAAGTGAAGACCCCTAAAGGGATGAGGGAGTATCAATAAAGGTAATATTGCAAAAAAGGAAAGTGAAAAGGCCAATTGGTGGAGGAACCCTTGGGAAAAGGGCGCGAGTAGATGTTATACGAGAAAAGGCTCAAAAACCTACTATTGCAGTTGAGGGTGAATGTGTTGATGTAGCTGGAACTGATGGGTTTGAGGAGCAATAGGACAAAGAAAATAAGGAGAGGTGTGCAAAATAAGGCCCCTCTAAATCTGAAATCCCGACTGTTACACAAGAGCCTAAACAAGAACCAGAGAAACAACAGGAGATAAAAGGACCATTAACAGATGAGTAGACAAAAGAACAAGGGCTTGTTACTTCACTAGGTAAGATGAAATTGACCCTCTCATTCAATTTGAAAATATGAGAAAGAAAAATGAGGATTTAAAGAAAAAACTTGCCTTGGTTAAAGAACAACTTCATTTTAAGAATGAAACTAGATTGGATATGTGGGTAGAGGTTGTAGAAATGGCATCATCTACTATCTCAGAAAAAAACTTTGTAAGGGCTGCTAACAAATCCTTAAGGGGTCTAAAATCATGGAGATTGTTACTGTTTCAGTTGGAGTACAAGTGGGGGAATGAGACAAAGAATTTCGACCTGCTATTCCAAAAGACCCTGTTGATGACGATGTTGTTACACAAGAACCAACAGTCGAAGCGGAGAGGGAAGAAGAAAAACAATCTGTTAATCCAAAAGAACATGTTTATGATGTTGTTGTTACACAAGAACTAGTAGTTGAAACAGAGCAGACTAAAAATAAAAAGTTTGTTGTACCACAAGAACCTATTGATGATGTTGTTGTTACACAAGAACCAACAATTGAGATAGAGCAATGAGAGGAGAAAATAGATCAGAAGGTGGATGTTGAAACAAAATCTGAAATAGCTCATAAATTTGAATATTTGATGAGGGTAGTAGAGAAGTGGGAGAAATTAGTTCTCTTTCCCAAATATGAAGTCATCTTCCTAAAGAAGGAGTGGGCTGAAAAATTAAGAATTACATAATTTGTGAAAATTTAGAAGGAGAGGAATCAAGTAATGAAATAGGTGAAGGAACTGCAAGGAGAGGTTAAGTTGTTACATCAAGAAAATGAGCTCAATTACGAGATCATTAATGGCTTATTGTGTGGTAGGCTTCCTTCTCCTTCTTATCCTTTATATTTGCAAGAAAAACATTATCTCTTCTAATTAATAGCCTTGAAGGAAAAGCAACCTTATAAGATAAGGGAGATACAAGAATTCCTAGAAACATTTCAAAGTGCTAATTTCTCATAACAACATTTGTTGTGCGAGTTGTACCTACATGATCTCTCTTTCATTGGGGATGAATCATTCAATATGACACTCTATGTGGGAGATTTACAACTTAGGGCTTTTGTTTCTTTCTTTTATGCAAAATCAGATAGGATGGAAAGCTATCCATGATATTGAAACAACTAATGAATAATAGGTAGATCTATTCATTAGAGGAGAACCTAGTTTAGCTGAAGTTGTTGCACAAAAACACAAAAAATATGGCATTTTCCAGCCATTATGACATTGTCAATGGACCATTGAGAACTAGTTCTACGAAGATGCTAGAGAAATATATAAGGAATGAAAATTGGTGCCTTGGAAGGAAACAAGTTGAGATGGTATCTTTCCCAACAAGAACTGAAGAATGGAGACCCCTATTGTTATCAGAATTTTGAGCAAGCACTTTCCAGAGTTCATCAGTATGTTGAATGTATTAGGAGGAGTGATGCAGGCTAGTTATCAACATCCATATAATATTACTGATAATTTTTGGGAGGCATAATTGGTTATTTCCCGAGGATACAAGGTCAGAGGTGAAGACATGGAAGGAAAATACAACCTCACACAACTTCACTCTCAACATGTCAGGCATCAGTGACATGAGTGTGCATGAGGACATGTAGAAGCTTAAGTTGGGGGAAGATGTTGGGTGACAAAATTGTCATATTTTTCCTACTTATTTTCCTATTTATTTTATCCTATTTTTAGCAACATGACCATATCTTATTATTGTAACAACACTTATTCACCTAAGTATGTCCTTTTTCACTTGTCGTTTTCTTAGTCCCAATTCTACTTATATTTTGACATTAGAACTACTTTCTTAGGTTGCTTTTTATCATAAAACTAATGTATGGATTGTTTAAGGTTTGGATGGTTTGTCGAAGGTTGTTGTTACAGGATTACATTTCAGTTCCTTTACCGATTTTGATTAATTAATGTTCGGGAGTTGTTGATGTTACACAGACAAATGCTTAAGCATGTGCTCCCTTTCCTAATAAGACCGGACTAGGAGCGCGTCAAAGTCAAAAGAAACAACTCATCACTTGGTGATATTTGTGGAACATCCAGATCATTTGGTTGAGATCTTTTGTAACTTTGTTTGTAATTAAAGGAAACTGTTATAGTTTTACCCCTTCCATGGAAATCATTGTGTAATTGTTAAGATATCATTTTATTTTAAGATCGCATGAGAATCGAAAGATTCTTGTGATGATCTTCTCATTGGAATTAAGATCTATAAAAGAGAAGAATGTTTGCCCGCGAGAGCTAGGGTGAAGAATTGGTGAATAAGATTGGAAAGGGGAAACACTGTAACTCCGTAATCTTGATAATTTTACTAATTTAAATCTCAACTTTGTGGTTAAATAATTTATTATGAGTAGTTTGTGTGATTTTTAGTGCACCAACCCCTACCGAGGAGGAAGGGCCCTCCTTCTTAGCAAGGACTACTAGTTAGTTAGAGTGGAATATTGCATAAATATTTCTCAATTATGTGATTGTTGTTACTACTACTGTTACAGTCAATTATGTGTGTAATTTAATTAATTGCAGTAAGCTTTGGACAATGTGACAACTTAAGTCATGGACTAGTCCCTCAGTTTAGTGTGCTAGTGAATTATTTTCTTTGCTATTACAATTTGGATTGCACCTCCTTTTATGTGTGCAGATTGAATGAGTGGTGGTTTTTAGGAGTGTTGTTACAATGGTTGAATGACATATTGGATCAAAATTTACCAGTTATGTGATTGTTGTTACTGTTGTTGTTACAATTAATTCTGTGAGTAATTTAATTAATTGCAGTAAGGTTTGTATGGTGTGACAACTTAAGTCCTGGACTGGTCCCTCAGCTTAGTGTGGCAGTGAATTATTTGCTTTATTGTTATAGTTTGGATTGCATTTCCTTTTATGTGTGTAGATTGAATGAGTGATGGTTTTCAGGAGTGTTGTGCGAGTGGTTGAATGACATATTGCATATATATTTCTCAGTTATGTGACTGTTGTTGTTACAATTAATTATGTGTGTAATTTAATTAATTGCAGTAAGCTTTGGATGATGTGATAGCTTAAGTCTGAACCAGTCCTTTAGTTTAATGTGACAATGAATTATTTGCTTTGTTGTTACAGTTTGGATCGCACGTCCTTTTATGTGTGCATATTAAATGAGTGATGGTTTTCAGGAGTACTGTGAGAGTGGTTGAATGACAAACTACATAAATATTTCTCATTTATGTGATTGTTGTTACTACTGTTGTTACAATTAATTATGAGTGTAATTTAATTAATTGCAATAAGCTTTGGATGGTGTGACAACTTAAGCCGTGGACCGGTCCCTCAGTTTAGTGTGGTAGTGAATTATTTGCTTTGTTGTTACAATTTGGATTGCACTTCCTTTTATGTGTGCAGATTGAATGAGTGATGGTTTTCAGGAGTGTTGTGAGAGTGGTTTAATGACAGATTGCATAAATATTTTTTAGTTATGTGATTGATGTTGTTACAATTAATTTTGTGTGCAATTTAATTAATTGCAATAATCTTTGGATGGTTTGACAACTTAAGTTCTGGACTGGTCCCTTAGTTTAGTGTGACAATGAATTATTTGCTTTGCTATTACAATTTGGATTGCACTTCCTTTTATGTGTGCAGATTGAATGAGTGATTGTTTTGAGGAGTGCCATGAGAGTGGATGAATGGCAAATTGCATAAATATTTCTCATTTATGTGATTGTTTTTACTGTTGTTGTTATGTTATTTATGTGTGTAATTTAATTAATTGCAGTAAGCTTTGGATGGCGTGACAACTTATGTCCTGAACTGGTCCCTCAATTTAGTGTGGCAGTGAATTATTTGCTTTGTTGTTACAATTTGGATTGCACTTCCTTTTATGTCTGCAGATTGAATGAGTGATGGTTTTTAGGAGTGTTGTGAGCTTATTATGCAGTATTTCTTCGCATTGAATCTATGTGGAGTGTGTAACAACTTTGTTGATTGCTAAGAGTGTGTGTGCAACAAATGTGGGTTGAGATTATTTTATACTAGTCATCATCTGCCTTAGCATAGACTTTGCGCGAAAAATCTTATAAAAATTAAAGCCTACCTGGATCGATAATTAAATGTAAGAGCGGGTCGACCAACATTAAAATGCAAACAATATAAAAATAATGAAGTTAACAAATTTTCTTATTCAAATCATTGTGAGATACATGCATTAATATTTGATTAACTTTTATGTCTTCATGAACAAATGTTGATACAAAATGGATGGAAGAAGCATTCAAGTAATCCTAATTTTTTTTGCCAACAATTCATACCATATTTTGAACACTTTAATGCTATTGCAATAGGTAATTTGTATTGACACAAACAATACTAAAGCATTTCAAAGTTTAGGCTATAAGAATCATAATTTTTTAATCATGGATTACAAATAATTCTGAAAATTTAGAAGTCTTGGTCATTAACATCATTGTGTGCAACAATGTCATCCAGTGTATCATTGTCAATGTTCATATGACCTTTCAAGAAGTTAATATTATCATCATCCTTGTATTGACTTGCATCATCTCCATCATCATTGAAATATGATTGTAGACCATCCATATTGTTACCAGATGTATTTGGATCATCATTTTCTATACCATCCATATTGTTGTCCTCCGTAACATCATGTCACTTTGTATTGTTGTCTTCTTGTGCCTGAACATAACCATCTCCAACATCATCATGGATGTCAATTTCTTTGATGTTCTCTAATCCCTCTCTCTCATTTTGTTGGACATCATTGTTTTGCTCAATATCCATTAATGCATCATCAAATACATGCCTTAATATTGGATCATAATGTATAGAAAATATCCATTTTAGGTCCATAATATATTTATAGAAAAATATCTGCACATGAATGAGTACGTACATATATTAGACATATGTTATAACAATTCTATTGATTAATAAACACATGTATATATTAGAAATAAACAATGTATTAATAGATTATTGAACACTACCACTTCTTCTTTGTGTTAAAGAAATACCTGCTCACAATGAATTGGTAGAACATATGGCTCCTTATCCTCTGGTAGGAACTTTGAGGAATCTATAGAAAACAATCCATTACGGGTATCATGTCTTTGTGTCCTCTCAAATGCTTCATACCATCTACACTTTAAATACAACATTTAAAAGAGTGGTAATCCAACTCAATAATTTCACGTATTTTCCCAACATATTGTAGATTCCCCTAAAAAATATTCTTATCTTTTGAGCTTGATCGACTGGATTGCTTGAACTCAACCATGATGCCACAATCAAAGGATTGTCTATTTACATCTACACGTTCTACACAATAATGTCGATCATATGCCCACATTGCTGGACATTTCCTTTCTTGTGAAAGACCATTTATTTCGGTTAAAACAAATATAATGACGAATATTAAAATAGTTAATAGTGTCAAAACTGTAAGGAAACAATATTATGTAAAATTCCAACTCTGCCTTTCTTTCACATCCTCTAGACATGTTGATTTCATCCTCTATTATGTTTGAATCTATACCTGCGTCTTCTATTTGATTTTGAATTTGTTTAGTAACCCATTCTAGCGTGCAATCTTTGCCCCATTCTCCTTACAGATCAATAGGAAATGGGGTATTCCTTGGGTTCAGTCTCTTAAATCATCTCCTTGCTTCTAACACTTCTCTCTTTTTATCATACAAATCAATCCATTTGTTCACAAAGTCCATGTGGTAGAGAATGAACTTATATAGTATAGCACTTTCGTCTACACATATTAAACATCAACATGCTTATTTCAAACTCCAAAGGCCATGTTGTTAATTTGAAAAAATAAATTACATAGTGAATTAATGATCGCAATAAAAGCGACCACAATGATAATGAGTTTACTTACTAATTTCTACGTCAACACCATTAGATTGTGGTTTTTCTCCATCAATAATATGTAATTCTCATTCTTCATCCCAGAAGCGTGGCCTATCTTCGAAATCCATACCAAGGAATTCACATAGGAAGAAAAATATTTCATTCAATACCTACCCTTCAACCATGCAACCCCCTGGATATGCGTTTTATTAGACATATATTTTTAGAGTTTTCATATACCTCTCAAAGAAAGACACCTCCTTGTCGATACGACACCCACAAATTCAATGTCATCGATTAGGTGTATAAGTAAATGGAATTGTAGGTCCATGAAACTTGTAGGGAGCTCCTTCTCAAATACACATGCAATTTCTGCAATTTCCTTCTTCCATTTTGGCACTTCACATTCGTGGATCTCCTTGGATGTCACCAACCTAATATAAGAATACTAAATTAGTATGAACCTTTAGGAAAAAATTAAAATGCAATACAATATCTCTATGTCTTTTTCAGACATTAAATTTTGATACCACTTACCTTGCAAATGCTGACAATCAACTTATGGCATTTCTCAAGTCAACGATAAGACATGGATCCCCCCTAATTGGTAATGCCATGATATGTTGTCAAACACATTTATTAATCCAAGATCTTTAACTTCAAGGATGCATTTAGAATTGCATATAATAGAGCATATTAGCTAAGTAACTTAAACCACATGAAAAGAAGTGGAAAAACATAAGCAAACATGAGATCAAAGACACAACGATTTGATTACGGAGTTCACCCAATGTGGGCTATGTCTTCGGGCCTTGATCAATGGTGGGGAGATGTTCTTTCATTAAGCGACATCAAACAAATCAGTGACAAACAACTTAAAAAAAATGACCCTTATACCTCCAATTCGGATGATGGCCTGAAAATCGAGAACTCAGCTGGAGAAATGGACTACATGAATGGATTCCTAGTGCGAAAACATGCAAAATCGACTATAAACTTCCCCAATTCTGACATTGTTATCTTTGGTCCTCCACGGGAATCTTTGCAGCATTTGCTTGATACCCTCGCTTAGGGTTCCGCACCTCAAGGTTTTGCTCGACCTCCGTTGCTCCACCTCCATTGGTTTGGTCAATTGAATGAATTGAGTTTAAATATATTTTATTGGGCGGACTCCCCAACGTGTGGGCCATTAGCCCAATGGTGGAGTCAACACAATAGAGGGGAGACAGGTTGGGTTCAAAACCCGCCCACTTCAATTTTATACAATGGTTAATGTAATTATGGCCCGACGGTTAAGTTATTGGTTGGCGGCTTGTGGTATTAGCGCCACCAGTTATCCTTGGCTGTCGCATATGTAACAATTTGCGATATATAGTGTTGGTTCCATCGAGGGTTGGGTGGGTCTGCCGAGGGTGGCCTTCCCTCCCCCATACACACCTTTTAATATATATTCGACCATTGGGGTATATGGTGGCGGGGTTTGACCACCCACCAACCAATTTTATATACACATTCGTTTTTGATATATTAATGCATACCAATCAAAACCGTTGACCGAAAAATAAGTGTTACTAGATAAATTAACGATTCGATAAATTTGCTCATTCTAGTGGCCAGATTTCGTGCACTAGGTTGTTGCCAAATTTATGCTTCGTTAAGCCTGCCACTTGCCCAAGTTTGACCAGAAATTTGACTAACGATAACTTGAACATATGAACTTTGATTGGAGTGTCGTTCACACCATTGGAATCAGGGCGATGAGCACTACGACCTAGTCTTGGTTTCGCTTCCAGCTGATGTTTTTTATTTTTATTTTTTAGTTATTTTCAAGGCCACTTGTATTTCTAGATCCTCCTAGATCATTCCTCCCCACTAAGGATCTTTTGGTCCTCCAAAAGGATGAACACATCCTGCACTCTATCTGTGTCTTCGTCAAGCCACACTTTCAACATCTACATTGCATGCAAATATGGTACATTCTTTGAAATCACATACAAACCACACATGACTCAAACAACCCCATACTTGCTAAGAGTTTATAACACACACTCTTTGGTCAAGTTTACATTATAATAGGAACCAATACCCCAACTATCAACAAAATGTCAAAACATCATCGTTGCTTTAATAAGCGATGGAAAACACATCATCACTTTTACAATTATTCACAACACATGATTTACAAAATGAGGCCATGACAAGCTACTACATCTAGTAAAACCATCTCTTACTCAATAAAGTGGACCACCATGAATGTGGCATCCATTATTTGGCTTCTTTATTGGTGCTTTCTGGGCATGAAGCATCTGACATGTGGCTCTCTAGTGCCCAACATTTTTGCAGTGACAACAATGATTATTTCTCCTCCAAACTTTCTGGATCATCTTGGAATGTTTTCTCCTAGTGCACCTTTGATGAGTTCCCGTGGAACCCTCACTATCACTGAATGTGATGAAGTGCTCTCTTCATTTGTCGTTGGTTGGTCATTGGCTGTCTTGGAGCATTCTCCAACCTCTTTTTTGACACACCCAAGTCCTACATAATGAGGCAATTCCTTCACTTTGATGGGATTCACAATGCCTTGGCCATTAATGTCGTGGCCCTTTCCTTGATACCTCATTTTCTTCAATAATTTTGATCCAATTTTTGTAGCATGTTTTTCAAAAGTAGTGAAATCCTCATCATAAAAAGTACATGAAATTAACGAATCACTTTTTACCTCAGGATTGTCAAGCTGCAACTTTTCCAAAGCCCCCTCCTTGATTTGTAACTAATGTTGCAACCTTTGTTTCTCTTTCTCGCTTCTTGTAGGAGTCTCCTTAGTTCAACATTCTTTGCCTGAATGGTTTGGTTTATTTATTCAAGTTCTTAGAGCCATGCTACATTTGGCGCCCTTTTCATTTTTGGCACAATATCTGCTAAAATCTTTGTCTCATTGCCCAAATCAGAACCAAGTCGATGGGTCCATCTGCTATAATCCCAAGAGTTACAATCGTCATTTCTTCACCTGAATCTGATCCTAGGTCGAATGGTCCACCACTTACAAATCTCGCAACTGTGAAATTCTCATCATCCTCTGATTCAGATTCTTATTCTTGTTGTACGGTTGCAACTATCTTTGCTTTTATGTTGTTCCTCTTAGGTCTCAATTCTAGATGTAGTTTCCAGCAATTCTCCTCATCGTGCCCTTCTTTCTCACAATGAGTACAAGAGGGCCTTGCTTCTCTTCTCTTGGCTATTTTTGTCCTCTTCGGGTGGTCATCTTGCTCATGGTTCTCCCTACTTTCAAGATGTACAACCTTCACACTAGCTTCATCAATAGACTCAGGTTCAAATAATAACAATGAATGACACAAATAACTATGCAAAGAGCCAATATATTTCATCAACGTCTTAGAAGTGTCTAGTGGAACATTCAATGCTAATTCTTTTTTTTCTAAAATCCTCTGTAAAATTCTGAACAAATTGACCTTTGCTTTGTTTCAAATGTTTCCATTCCATCATGTCCTATCTATAACCCAATGGATAAAATTGTCCTCTTAAAGTAGAGATGAACTCAAACCAAGATGAAATAAGTTTATGCTACTCTTACCACCTTACTGCAGTTTGCCTTGCCACTAGGCGAGAGCAATGCCACTCAATCGAAGGGATGCTAGCTGGATTTTGGCTTCATCCTATGTGACAATACACTTCAACCTATCTTATCCAGTTATCTAGCTTTTGTGCATTAGATTCTCCACTAAATACATGTAAATCAAATTTGACATCCAACTTAAAAAAGGGATTTTTAGATGCATTCCTCTGATGCATGTTAGAGTGATGAGAAGAAGAAGAAGAAGAATTGTCACTGGAACATGGTGAGGTTGGAGGTTCTTCTCCACTGCCTCCATGATTTATCGATGCATGGACATTTGGCTATTTTTTCTCAGGCTTGATTGTCTTCTCAGGCTTTGAAAATAACTTATCAACTTTCTCTGCCACGGTGAAGAAAGCCTTGCGATAATTTCACTCTTCCTTGATTTGAACTTCCTCATCTTCCATATTCTGTCTTCATGGTGCACACCCTGCTTCAGGATCAAAGGATTTAAGTTTTCCTTCACCTCTTTGGAGCTTGTTCCTGGTTAGCATTCACTCATGCAATTCACATCAAGAAGACCTATTTTGATACCAAACTTGATCCAAGATCTTTAAATTCAAGGATGCATTTATAATTGCATATAACAGAGCATATTAACCAAGTAACTTAAACCATAGGAAAAGAAGCAGAAAAATCTAAGAAAGCATGAGATCAAAGACACATCGATTTGATTATAGAGTTCACCCAATGTGGGCTAGTTCTTTGGGCTTTGCTCAATAGTGGGGAGGCCTTCTTTCATTAAGATACATAAAAGAAACAGTTACAAGCAAATTTACAAAAATGATCCTTATACCTCCAATCTAGACGATAGCCTGAAAATGGAGAGCTCAGCTGGAGAAACAGACTACATAGATCATTTCCTAGCATGAAAACGTGCAAAATCAACTATAAAATTGCCCAATTCTAACACTGTCACCTTTGGCCCTCTAAGGGAATATCTTCAGCATCTGCTTGATACCCTCCCTCAGGGTTCCGCACCCCTGTGTCGCTAAGGGTTTTGTCTGACCTCCGTTGCTTCACCTCCGCTGGTCTGGTTGACTGAATGAATTGAGTTTAAATATATTTTATAGGGCAGACTCCCCAACATGTGGTTTGTTGGCCCTATTAGTGTCAGTCAGTTCAGCCTGTCACCAATGATCAAATATGCTCTTACAAGGTGTTGTTAAGGTGTCAAGTCAAATTTTTGTCATTTAGTGAATCTTCAAATAAAAATTTGTTCACTGGCTATTGATGTCTTGGTCACTACTGCTCCCTTCACTTACTCATGGTCTTCATCACCAATCATGGTCATTGTCTTCTTCCAGGTATCATATCTTCATTTAAGTGTCTTGGGGTCATGAAATGGTTAAATTCCTCATTATAGGTCATGGTCTAGGGTTTCACTCCATGTGTCATCATGATACCATATGTCAAAACAAAAACATGTCCATCATGTAATTCAGTGGGTAAAGGGAGTTAGCAGCTTAGGGAAAACAAAATAAAGGTAAAGGTAATGTTTTTTTTCAAATAAGACAATGCTCTAGTACACTACCTCGTCTCATCATTTCTCATAGGGAAATTTTTTCTTCAAAATACGTTTCTGACCAAATGGAGAAAATTTTTACAAAAGTGAAAGAGGTTGTTGTAAATGATAGTACAAGGAAAAAAAACCTCCTTTAATTTATGCACTGGTATTATGATTTGAGAGAAATGCCCGAACTACACTTGCAACGGGAGAGTTGTTACACTTCTGGATAGTTTAACTTCAAGATAGATTTTCAGGGATTTGGAGCAGCTGTTGGCAGTGCTTAAGGACTCTATTATGTAGCAGACATCCTAAGATTTCCAATGGTACCTTAAGATAGTTATTTGGATTAGTGGAAGGCATCCAATAAAGCTCTGCAAGTTGGCGCTGCGCTTTCTCAGAGACACCCTGGGTTTTTGGAGTGAACTTGGGAAAATAAAATTTCCCCCCTGCTAGAGTGTCCAAATTACATTCGTGATGAATCCATATTGTAGTAGACTTCAAGAGATTTCCAACGAGCTATGAAGTTCCCAATTTGGAGTAGCTTAAGGCCTCCAAAATCTGGATGGAATTTCGCATTGCGCTTCTATGAACTGCGCTACGCTTCTGGAGGTGGCGCTGCGCTTCTGTGAACTGAACTGCACTTAGGACAAAGTAGCCTGAAACTTGCCAAAACTCACCCAAACTTCAAATTTAATATTGCATTCCTATTCCTTACTCTTCTAATCTGATCAACTAGTAAGTACCATCATCTTACTCACTCTTTTCGTTTAGCAAAGCAAGTGCAAATGCTGAGTTGTGTTCATCTAGGGTTTATGTGAAAATTCATGCTTCAAAGGTAGTGCAAATGATGGGTTTTGTTAGTTATGACATTGAAAACTTTAAAAATTGTCTTCTTATACCTCTATACATATGTAAATCACCCTATCATTCACTAATCAACTCACTTACCTTCAATTTACGTCACCTTTACACAAACCCAGCTCATACCTATCAATTTGAACAATTTTCCTAGCAGGACTGTTTTTTTAAATTCTCTTACTCATCTCTCTCTCTCTCATTTCACTCCATTCAAACTTCCTAAGTTTTCTACCACCCCTATCCATCTACTAAAATTCCCCTATCATCATCTCCCTTCGCCAACTCCCTCATTTCATCATTTCCTCCCTTGAGCAAGAAAATGGTCAGGTTAAAGCTAAACAACTCATTATGGAGAAAGAGAAATCCAAGGTATTGCAGTAAGGAGACAAAGGTAAAGCAGTGTTGGAGCCTAGTGAACCTGAGGAAACTGAAAAACAAGGCAGGAAAAAGAGGCCAAGGACCAAGGGACTCAAAAAAGCATTGAAGGAGGAGAAAGGATACAGTTTGCTAGATGAAGACCTAGACATGGAGGACAGAATTGCCTTGGAGATTAATGAGGATAGAGATTATTGGCTAAATAAGGTAAATGACCACTTAAAAAATCTTCTTGACAAAGCCAATAGAGATAACTAGCGATTAAGGCACAAGGCACATCACTATCAAACCAAAAACATGATATGTAACATCAAGCTCAAGCAGTTGGAAAACAAGCTAAAGGAAACCCTAAAGGACAAAATTGAGAGGGATAAATTGGATATGCTTGCTAAAGCATCCATGAGGTCTTGAAATACATCATTTTGCAGCTTATGACCAATTTTGAAGGATTTATGAGTATTTTTGGTTTTTTTACTATTTTGGTGCCAAATTTAGAAAATTGGCTAGTCAAGGTGCTGCGCTTTTTCCTCAGGCCTCCAAATGACAAATGGTTTGAAGTTCTGGAAAGCTTATGGCCTCCTCTCAAAACCCATTTCATCATATTTCTTAGAGAGGGCCCAAATTTTGAGAAAAAAAAAAAGAGAAAAGGGGTCAAACATCAGCGTTCTGCCTCTCTTTTTGATAGGCGCTGCGCTTTTGGAGACGCCTTGGGAGAATGAGTTTTTGAAGGCCTTCCCATGGGTCATTTTCAAAAATTCAAGGTGTTCGGGAAACTAGACAGAAAAGGCTAGTTGATCGTTTTTTTAGATCTCAATTGGGACCTCAAGAAGGCACCTTAAAGTGGTTTCAAAGTTGGCGTTGCGCTTCTGCAAATTTCTATGTTTTTAATTTTAAATTTCACTGTGTAATTTCCTAGTTTTCAATTTGACTTGGTCAAAGTCAAAAATCATGATGTAATTGAAGTAGTTTGAGGTTAGATGATGTAATAATGAAATAAATAGACATGATAGGTTGTTTTTATGGTTTAATAGGCCTCATTAAGGAAGCAAAATCCAAAACAAAGTCTAAAAGAAGTGTTCGTATTTGACCTTCTCATTCTCACTCGTTAGTTGAGAGAATCTTGGAAACAGTTCCACCACCTAGGAATTCGACTCCTGAAGGTGGGTAAGTGGTTAATTTGAGTCTATATGTATCATTTCTCATTCAGAGAGAAGGGTTGGACTTTTGTGGAGAGTCTTGTACCTTATGTTCTCTTACAGCTAATACAGGAGCAGTTGCAACTATATTTAAGGAATTCTTGTTCAGTGAGTTTATGGTGTTGTTGTTTTTCCCTATCAGTTTCTAATGGATAAATCATCTCTATTTTCATGCTCTATCTTCTTCCTATGAATTTCCTTACAGTTATATAGACATAAATCTTAGATTTAAGCTCTGTTTATCTGGAAATCATGCTTGTGTTTCTTTTCTTCCAAGACTAATGAATTCATGCTTTTACATGCTCGTTATGTTCTTTTAAACTCTCAGACCTATACTACATTGAAAATACTTTAAGTTCACCATAACACACTGATATCTAGCTCCTCTTTATACTTTTCACTGCATACTTGAAGCCTTGACCTAATTACCTACTTGAATCCCTAGTCCAACAAACCAAAACCTTAAATTCACAAATACTCAAACAAGACTTATACATCTAGCCTAAAATCCATTTCTTTTCCAATTATTCATTGACAAATCCTTTGAGATATCCCTCTCTGGTTCAGTAGGGCTAGCTACTGAGCTGAAAGTGGTTCGAGGTTACCTCTTTCGATCTCCTCCTCAGCCTAGGAAATTGTAGAGGATAACATTTTGGTGTTGTTGCTGGGGAACGAAAGATCATATCTTCCCTGGGAAAGAATGACAAGGTCAGATCTGATTGTTGATGGTGAACAATGATCAAACATAAGAAAGGCTATGTATATTTCACCTTGCGACTCCAATGTCGAAGAATCCAAAGGTTTATAATTTTCATGGCGACTCCGTTGTTCAAAAACTGCTAGTTTGAAGAACTTCTTGGTGACTTAATTGTTTTCCAAATCGATTCAACTGCTCGAAGGTATGCTCCTATGAATCGATCTCATATTCCTGGTTTTCTGAATCGTAGTCCTCGTATAGATTGGAAAACTGGGCCGCCAAAGTTTAAAGGCCAAGATGGAGAAGATGTTAGTTTGCATTTGGTCAAATCTCATCTTCATATTCACAGATTAAAGACTAAGTTTCCTGAAGATTGTCTGATGAAGATCTTCATGGCTACCTTGGAGGAAATAGTGAGGAAATGGTATGAGAGTCTACCATATGCTAGTTTATATTCTCTAAAGGATTTTCATTCAGTTTTCTTTCAACATTATCAAAGATGCAATTTTTCCTGATCAATGATGGATATATGTTGTGATATTTCTGAAAAATTTTATTAAATTTCTTGAAAATTCATGTGGGGATGAAGAATGTATGGAAGAAGATATATTAGAAGCTCTTCATGGTTTTTCCTCCCAACAAGAATTAGCAGCGTCCTCCTTGGATGAAATAAACTGGGATCAAAATAGAGAAAGGCCTATTCCTGATCTTGAAAATCAGAATCACCAAGCTAATGTTGATTTCAATAAAACTAAGTGTTCTCCTCTGTCTGAAGATGAAATACATCAACTCTTGAAAAACCATGTTACAGCCCAAGTTAAGGTAGGTTTGCAGTGCTCACAGAGTTAAGAATGTGTAAGAGAAATTTCTTCCATTATTGAAAATGAAAATCTAGGTTTAAAAGATGACAGTCATGGGACTGATGAAACTATACAGGAAGTTGTTGTGAGTAAGCCAATTTGTGATGAAGATTTCTTGCAAGGAGGTCAACTGATAGGGATTGTTTTCTTTCATGAAGAGGATAGGGTTGGCATGTTTAATAATCTTGAAGAATGTGTTTTGTTCAAGGATGATTTAGACTATGAAATGGAAGAGTATGAGTTTGAGATAGACAGTATGCCAGAGACAGAATTAGAGTTGCTCATGCTTCAGGAATTTACAGCCAACACTCAGGTAGCAGAAAGTCATACTTCCCTATGCCTTCCTATGGATCAATAACTAAGTATTCTTTCAGATAAAAATGAAAGGAGTACTTGTATTTTTGCTGGATTTCAAGACAAGGTAACATTTCAAATTTTTAAGTAATCCTACACTGATTTGTTGCAGCCATTTGGGAAGATGTATTTTCTTGAATTTATGGATCATGAGCACATTTTCAGTGGACACTTGGAGTGGCCTAGCTGTTGTTTTTTCTGCCTGCTCAAGGAAAGTACGAGCATGATTCAAATAAGTAGCCATTTGTTTGATTGGTTACACTAGAGGGATCATTACACATGATAGTATATACATATTTATTAGGTGGGCAGTTATCATCAGGATTTGAATCCCGAGGTGAAGGCCCTAAGATCCCGATGGTCTACTACCATAAGTAAGTTCAGTTAGTTTGTTTTGTTTATTGTTTGTCAAAGTAAGTTAGTCAGTCAGTTTTCAGTTTTTGAGTTTGGTCTTTGTATTTTGACTCCATGCCCAATGAAACAAGGCTACTTGATCTACGGTGTTCTTGACACCTCTAAGGAGCTGCCATCCCCAGCTGGACCCAATGTTAGTGTCAGTCGGTTCAGCCTATGGTGTTTTTGACAAAAGCGCAGTGCCAACTTGCAGAGCACTTTTGGATGCTTTCCAATAATCCAAATAACTATATGAAGGTACCATTGGAAAGCTTAGGATGTCTTCTACACAATAGAGTACTTAAGAACTACCAACACCTACTCAAAATCCCCGAAAATTTGTCTTGAAGTCAAACTATCCAAAAGTGTAACAACTATCCCGTTGCAAGTGTAGTTTGGGCATTTCTCTCAAATCATAATACCTGTGCATAAACTGAAGGAGGTTTTTGTTCCTTGGCCTATCATTGACAACAACCTCTTTCACTTTTGTAAGCTTCTTATCCATTTGGTCAAAAACATATTTTGAAGAAAAAATGTCCCTATGAGAAACGATGAGATGAGGTAGTGTACTCGAGCATTGTCTTATTTGAAATAAAACATTGCCTTTACCTTTAATTTTCTTTCCCTAAGCTACTAACTCCCTTTACCCACTGAATTACATGATGGACATGTTTTTGTTTTGACCTATGGTATCATGATGACATATGGAGTGAAACCCTAGACCATGACCTAAAATGAGGAATTTAACCATTTCATGACCCAAGACACTTAAATGAAGATATAATACCTTAAAGAAGACAATGACCATGATAAGTGATGAAGACCATGAGTAAGTGAAGGGAGCAACAATAACCAAGACATCAATAGCCAATGACCAAATTTTTATTTGAAGATTCACTGAAATGACAAAAATTTGACTTGACACCCTAACAACACCTTGTAAGAGCATATTTGATCACTGGTGACAGGCTGAACCGACTGACATTAACGTGCCCAATGGTGGAGTCAGTGCAATAGAGGGGAGAAGAGTTAGGTTCAAAACCCACCTGCTCCAATTTTATACAATGGTTAATGTAATTATGGCCCAATGGTTAAGTTTTTGGTTGGCAGCTAGTGGTATTAGCATCGACAGTTATCCTTGGCAGTCACATATGTAAAGGTTTGTGGTATATAGTGTTGGTTCGAACGGGGGTTGGGTGGGTCTGTTGGGGATGGGCCACCCTCCCCCATACAAACCTTTTAATATATATTTGGTTGTTGGGGTATGTGGTGGCGGGGTTCGCCCACCCGCCACCGTTTTTTTAATGTGTATATAAAGGCATACCAATAAAAAACCGCCGAACAAAAAATAAGGATTACTGGACAAATTAATGATTTGAAAAATTCGGTCTTTCTAGTGGCCGTATTCCATGCACCGGGTTGCTGCCAAATTGTTGCCTTGTTAAGCCTGCCACTTGGCCAAGTTTGACCAAAAATTTGACCAACTATAACTTGAGTATACAAACTTGGATTTGAGTGTCATTCACACCATTGGAATCACTTTGTTAAAATTGGAAACTAGGGCAAAACTTCATGTGGGTCATCTTATTCATGGCTGATAATATATTTATTAGATTCCTCTCGTCGAGAGGTGTAGGATTGATATAAAGATCATCTGATTCCAATAAGTATTCATGGACATATGAATTTATTGTTATTATGGAATTATTATCAAGCTGACCTACAACTCATGTAGGCTCAGAAGCCCATCAATCACATCTATTCAAACACCAATGTTGTGTATAAATATAGTATGACTTTTCCTCATTTGGATTCACTCATCTCATCACATCTCTCTTTCTACTGCGTAGAAAAGAGTCTCTTCTCTATTGCGCAGAAAAGGGTCTCTCCCTCACACATGTGAAGCCAGAAGCTGCTGAAACTGAAGCTGCAACCGCAGAAGTAAAGTTTGACCTACGTGGACTAGAAGATCTCCTCATCTGAACTGCACTGTAGGTTCATCTTAACCTCCTCTGAAAGCCGCAACGGTGGGATCAAGTCAATCCGACGGACGGTTGGGCAGATACGACTTGCCCTAGTTTAAGGAAGTTGCTTAAACTGAAGCTTGCACTGCAAAAGGTGAAGTTTGACCTTGTGGACAGAATATCTCCTCATCTTGAACTGCACTGTAGGTTTCATCTGAAACCTCCTCTAAAAGCCACAACTTTTGGTGGTGGAAATCAAGCCGATCTGACGGTCGGTTTGTAGATATCGTCTGCCCTAGTTTTAATGATGAAGCCGCTAATGCTGATGCTGCTGATGTAGGGTTTGCTATTGTTGATATAAATCAGATTTATTGTACTATTTCCTCTGTTGAATTATTGAAGATAAAAGAAGATTTGATCAAAGGTTTTCCCCACACATTGTGGGGTTTGTCCCTAGCTAGCCGCCACATCTTGTGTCTTTTGTCTTGGCTTGTTTTTTGTCGATCGTTTAATGTTCTATCTGTGCACTTTACTTTATGTACATGTGATTGCTAATCTGAGGAATATAATAAGAAAAAGAAGTAAACTGTTATAAGCATAGAACATACCATAACTTATCATGGTATCGGAGCTGAGGTGAAGACAAAGCCCTAGCAAGAGCAAGAGCAATCACCAAAGAGAAGATTGGCAAGGCTATCCTAAAAGAACTATGGAGTCCTCAGCACTCTTTCTTGTCGAAGACAAGCTCCGTGAGTAGGCTGACTATCACGGATGGAAGATGTCTATCGATCTAACCCTAGAAGATCAAGGAGTGTTGGACCATGTAAGAGGCAATATTGTGGAGCCTCCATCAAATGCATACGCTGTTGCTTGGAACAAATAGAAAAACGAAGAATTCAAAACAAAGAAGATCATCTGGGACTCTATCGACAAGCACTTGGTGGCCTACATCTCTGAACTGGACACTTCCAAGGAAATCTACGATAGAATGATGCAAATCAAGTTTTGTTTCTTAGAAATAAGTTGAGGGAAATCAAGAAGGGTAAAGATGAGAGTATGCAAGCATACTTCTTAAGAATCACTGAGATCAAGAACGATTTCCTATTTATTGGGGAGACTATTACTGACAGAGAAATGGCACTCACGACTCTTGGAGGATTGCCATCCGAATGGTACGTGTTCAGGACTACTCTTTTGAACAATAATGTAATTCCTGGTTTCGAGGAATTAATGGCTAGATGCATTCAAGAAGAAACAAGGGTAGAAGAGCAGGAAATGCTCGTGCCTAAAGGTCCTCTTGCTGTCTTTTCTTCTCCAAAAGGAAATGCTGGACCTAAGGGTGGAAGAAAAGGACGATGTTACATCTGTGATAAAGCAGGTCACTATGCAAGGGAGTGCCCTGATAGAAAGGACTCACACCGAGACGATGATCAAAATCCGTCTGATGGCAATGAAAGGAATGACAAATTCAATAGCAAAGGTAAGAGGAGAGCTAGGAATCAAGGAAGAGGACAAGAATTCAAGAAGGCTAGAAATTCCAGGATGTATTAAATGCACCCGACCTTTGAAAGAACCTGGTGTCCATCTTGGCAATGGAAGACAAAGGCTACAAGGTAACCTTCAGCAATGGTAAGGGACGTATATGAAAAAATAATGTTAAAGATGCCTTTACTCTTGGGTTTCGTGTTGATTCATTCGTTAGGTGTCATGTCTTATGACACATCTCTTTAGTCCGAACTTTGGCATCGGAGGTTTGCCCACCTTCATTATAAAGCTCTACTCGGTGTAAGACAAATGGTGACAGGGATGCTCGAATTCCGAGTAGAGAAAGAAGGTGTATGTCCAGATGTGCCGAAGGAAAGCTCAAAAGGGGATCATTCCCCTCAAGCCAAAGTAAGACCTCCGATATATTACAGTTGGTTCACTCAGGCATACCTGAGGTTGGCATTAAGAGGGAGACTACTACACCACATACCCCTGAGCAGAATGGTGTGGCAGAAAGGAAGAACCGTACGATTGTGGAAGCTGTCTCTATGGGTAGATGATGTAACAATGCCTGATGTGGAGGAACCCATGGATCCTATTTATCCACCTAAACCTCCCTCTTCTACGAAGAGGCCTTCATGGCTTAGGGGGATACTTGATGATGCTGAAGGACATGCTGCACCCCGAGGAACCTTCCGTGAAAGTAAGAAACCTAACAGGTATCTGGGATACCTGACCATCATGAGCACGATTATACAAAATGAGCCTTCATCATTCTCAGATGTCGTCAAGCATCAAGTATGGAAGGATGCTATGACTAAAGAATATGAGTCTATTATGAAGAATGATGTCTGGGAAGTAGTTCCCAGACCCTAGGACAAGACAATTGTCATGTCAAAATGGCTTTGCAAGATAAAGCATGTAGCAGATGGAAGTACAAAAAAGTATAAGGCTTGTTTTGTTGCTTGTGGTTTCTCCCAGAAGGAAGGTATAGACTATGATATTTGCACCTGTTGCTAGATATACGACCATCTGCTTGATCATAGCCCTTGTGGCTTCACAAAGATGGAACCTACATCAGATGGATGTCAAAGACCACGTTCTTGCATGGTTCGATCAAAGAAGAGGGCTATGTGGAGCAACCCAAAGGATTTGATATTTATGACAAAAATCTCATGTATGCAAGTTGAAGAAGGCTCTCTATGGGCTGAAGCAAGCACCTCGAGCATGGTATGAGAGGATTGACAACTACTTGATGAAGCTGGGATTCACTAGGAGTGAAGCCGATCCTAATCTTTACTTTAAGGTTGAAGATGACAAACCTCTCATACTGGTGCTGTATGTGGATGACCTCTTTCTAACAGTTGCAGACCCTCTCATTCTAAAATGTAAGAGGGAGTTGGCTTCTGAATTTGAAATGAAGAACCAAGGACTTGAGGTGTGGCAGAAGCCAAGGGAAATTTTCTTATCTCAAGGAAAACATGTGGTAAAGATATTGGAAAGATTTGGTATGATGGACTGCAAGCCTGTGACTACCTCGAGGATCTTAACTTTCAGAAGTTATAGGGTAGAGATGTCGGACCAAATTTGGGAAATGCCTCTGAGTTTCAAAAACTCATTTGCGTTGATGTTCTTGGTGAACCTCCGTCCGAACATATGTTTTGTAGTTAGCGTTTGTGAGCTCATATTTGGTTGAGCTTCACTAGATTGGTGCCAAGAATCTTCTGAGATGTCTTCAGGACACAATCTCTCATGGATTGAGATACACTACCGGAAATATGAAACTGCATGATTATTCGAATGCTGATTAGG